>VYZM01010463.1:31063-145484 GCA_013398915.1 Dromas ardeola
AAAAAAAAAAAAAAAAAGTAGAGAATTTGAGAGTAAAAAAGAATGAAGCCCTTTTTTCTGCATCCTCTGAATATCTTGCATGTATAATATAGTAGTGCCATTTGATTTACCTGTAGTTGTGTATTTATCTTTTTTAGTGTAATTCTTTTACCTAGTCACTAAACTGACTATTTAAGTACTAATTTGCCCTAATGGTCTCCAGAATGTCCTGCTATGCCCTCTCAAGCTCATTACCACCAACCCCTTTTCAACTCAGATGGTTTTTTAAAATGTTTTTTTAATGTTTTTTAAAAAACATGACAATCAATTCAGAACATCAATTCAGAACATCTATTTAATCTATTATAACTCTGTTTTTTTACCCTGTAAGGGTCTTTCCTTTAAATCCCATTTTCAAGCTATGATTTTCTATGTACTTCATTATAATTCTGCGATATGATGCCTTTGTGATAAAAAATATGAATAACACCTGAGGAGCAGAGGTAGACATTTGAAATATCTATAGAGGTTTTAATTTACCTTCACAAACCTGAGAGCTCCTAATGTAAATATGTATTGGCACAAGTACTCCTTATATACATTGTTTCTTGAAGCACATGTGGAAATAAAAGATACACTTAGAAGTAACAGTCTGCAAAACTGAGCCCTTAATTAGTTTCATACATAATAAAGCCATTGACAATTCTAAATTAATTTTATGTGTGTAATCCTTTTATGGTACACAGTCAGGAAATAATCTCAGTAGCTGATTACAGGATATAAATTTACAAACACGGAAGAGTTTACACCCAGCTCAGAAATACTAAAATAAACTATATTATGAGCCCAGTGATGGTTTCAAAGTCCATAGGTACAGTGTTTTATATTAAAAATAGACCTTGGGTGATGGAGACAAACAAAATCTGTTTACAGGGCCTCAGAGCTGTGTGTATTTACAAACTATTGATATACGCCTCCATTTACTTACCAGCCAAGATGTAAGTATGTAGTATGTAAGTTTGTATGCTTCTGTGTATTTTATGTTTGTGTTAAAGGATTGCTAATTCAGTGGGTGTACTCTTTGCAATATTGTCTTTTTCCTGGCCTTGTATCTATGCTACCTTCAATTACATAAGAGAATTGAAATCTCCACCCATTCCTTCATCAAAGAGACCATCACTCTACCAGTATAAAACATTGGAGGAACATCAGCATCTCATCAGGATAACCAGGTAGAAGGGCTACAAGGAAAGAGAAAAGGGAGTGCCTCGCGTGTTCCTCAATACTAGCAGCTGTACTACTTTGCTGTCAGTAACGGGTAGAGGAAAAACCATGTTTTTTGTTGCATTTTGTTTTTAGAGTCCCAGTCATAAAAATGGAAGTGTGATTACAGACAGCCATTTGAACGCAAAGAAATAAAAGCTGTAAAGCTGTTTGGTAGCAACCGGGCTTGAAAATGGTAAAATGTTGATAGATAAAGCAGGGAGATATCTTTAAAGGAAGGATTATTAAGGAAAGTATCTTCAAACAAATTAAAAAACCTCAGAGACTCCTATGTATTTATGTGGCTGAGAAATACTAAAAAAATGCTATTGTTTTCTGTCCAGCAAAAAATAATGTTTTTGAACAGGAGTCTGAAAAACAATATTAACTAAATCTTTTCCTTATCTTTCCTGAGATGTTTTGTCCTCTATTTTCTTTGGAAATTCAAAGATTTAATTGAATTTGTTTTTTGTTTTTTTTTTTTTTGTTTATTTATTACTTAATAGAGTGATTTTGCTTTATTACAAATTCTTTTTATCACAAGTATTTTGTCTGCAAAAGAATTTTTATATGGCAGCAAATAACATGCTGTACTGTGCAATTGTATTAAATTTCTTCAGAGAATTATTGCGCTTAATATAATCGATGATAGGAGCTAAGTAACATAACTTCATATAAATACGTGGTGACTGACCATTGAATGCTATCTGTTATTTTGTGTCTGTAGTGGTTGATCCTCTGTAAAAAGTAGAAATGGAGCTTGATATTCAAGGGACAGGGTAGATCAGAGGACTGGTAATGTAATCCAATTCTTTTCACCTCCAGGTCACTGGTTCATATCTGTCTCGGGTTGGTAGTGACTAAAATTCATTACCATCTAATGGTCGGTCAGTGGCCTATGTAAAATGAGTTGCTGATCTTAGTCAAGTGACTACTGGAAAGATGTTCATATCACAAGACACAACGTATCTGGCGACATTTTCTGATTGATAATCCTTTTAATGGGGCCAAGCACTCGATTGTCAGAGGGGTGAGGCTTTGTTCCTAGCATGCTCTAAAGGTTTGTTGTTCCTTCTTAACAGTGGAAGTATTTCCATTTCACAGCAAATGAAAAAAACCCTGTATGTAATGTTTTAGTGTTGTGTGTCTGACCTCTGGGCCATGCTGTTACTGTCTTGACTACTTCAACATGAGAGAAAAATACGAATGTACGCTCACAGCATACAGCCTTTACGGAAATTCCTTAGGAAGTGGGAAGGATGTTTAGGGCCTAATCCTGCAGTACTTTCCCACTTCGTACTTTCCAGGTCCTCTGTGCTCCAACACAATCCTGCAATGACTAAATCAGGGCTTCCCCTAACTTCTTTTTTTTTCTTTGTCTGCAGTTTTCTGACAAAAAATACACTAGTCTTACTTCCAGCTTTGTCATGTTTTCTCATGTTTCCTTCAGAAACATTTACCACTTTGAGTACCCCCCTTCAAGCTTGTTCTGTGGGAGCTCTCTGTTTCTTTTTTTCTTCCCCTTCCCAGTTGTAAAATTTGAGGGTGATTTACTGAAGATATCACTGCCATTTGTAGCTGAATTACATATTTCTACTTTTAATTACTGTGTGTACATACAGAGGCACAGCCATGGTAGGGAGCAAGCAGATAAACTATACGGAGACAGCATAGCAGCACACTGATGCACTCAGGCCTGAGTTCATTTCACAGGCACATCCACTTGCAAAAGCAGTGGGTTTTCCTCTGTTGGGGAGGAAAGTATCACACACCATTTTTCACTATTCTATATAGAATATTGCTGGCAGACTATATTTTGCATTCCCTTCTCATGAGGAAAGTTGCTGTGAAAACAGCACCTACCTGGAAGGTGTTTGGAGATTACATTTTAATTCAGTTACAGTGTTTGTAGATTACATTTTAATTCAGGTAATGAATGTTCAGACAATGGCTGCTAAGGAAAGGTCTTGACTATCAGTCCTGTGTATCAGCAGTTTGCAGAATGTTTTAACTTTATATTCAAAACCTATATGGTATGTTCACTTTAAAGTTGTTGGTTTCCACAGTCTATATAATATTTTAATTATGTAGTTAATCACAACAATAATTAAATATGAGGAATTAAAAAGATTTTTTTAAATCTGAATCCTAAATGCAAAATTATTATTATCTTGGAAAGCAGTATTTTCCAAAGTACTACTTTTTCTGTGTCTTTTTTTCTTTTTCACTTTTCCTTTGAAAAAAAAAAAATAGTTCTTTATCATTCATTCTAGCCTATATATCCACTAACATATGCCTGCAGTATCACCTCTAGGATTCCGGGTTTTCAGAGAAGATTCCTGTGCCAGGGTCCTGAATACATCTTCAGATACATAAATACATGGTATCTGAGTTTCAGAAATACTGAGCTTCTGTATTTTCCAGCACTATTTAAAAACTGCGAATTTAAAATCCAGAGCAGCACAGTATAACAATACCTATGGTGAGCAGTTTTTAGTGTTTCTCCCTACAGAAGCATTGGAAACGTGTGTGCGTATAATTGGATATAGGTGTTCCCTTCTGCCCAGCAGTTTACCAAGGAACGATAAAGTCAAGACTGTTGTAGAGTTTTTTGTTTGTGACAACTCCTGATCCAACTGCTGTATTTATAACGTGATATTTTTATGTTTGTGTATCCACAGCTAAGCCCATTGTTCAAGGACACCAGCCTCAAGAGAACATTTAATGTTACTTTAGAGAATCCTGATGCCACTCAGATGAAAAGTACTTTTGCAAAAATGAAGCAGTCTGTCATGATCCCTTCTGTGTCTGCTTAGGAAATCTATGATGGTGAGTATTACTACATCGCTAGAAATGTTAAAAATTCAAAATAGATTATTGTATTTTCTAGCATATTGTCCAAAGTAGAAATATACTCACTCTAATTTTTTTGACTAGGCAGTGAGTGCCTTTATTCTGTACGAAACAGAAACTTGTTTTCTGGCAAAACAAGTAAAGAACTCACAATTTCCCACCTGTGCATTCATATCTGCACTCAGAAGGAATGATATTTGGTTACATACTTTTAAAATTAATTTCAGAGCAGAATCCTTCGCTCTCAGCTAAAACAAATTGCAGGGATGGGTAAAAGCATCTATTTAATTTCCATTTATTTTCAAATATGTGTTTTCTTTCTGTGGATGTATGTTGGAGGAACTGAAAAGTTACATACAAATGAAATATAGATGACAGGCTTCTCCATAGGCCATTTTTTCTCTCTAAGAAATAGATCAATGAACTCTCAGTGTTGTATTCTGTTACTGTGGAAACAATTATGATTATGAAGGCTATATTCTGAATTTATTAGAAAAGCAGACAAAAGAAACTGAAATTTGAGAAACATCTAAGAAAACTTACTTAATCACTGAAAACTCATTCTTTACCTCCAATGACCACATACAACCACTACTGCACAGAAAACACAGTATTAATTTTTGTCTGAGGTTCTGTGTTAGGAAATGTTGACTTTAATACTTGCTTCCCAAACAATTAAGTTTTCTCCTAGCAGTGTCTGTTATGCAGCGTATTGTTAGGTTTCTTAAACTGCAGTAGACTGAAATATGTATTTCTTCTGCCCTATTAGAATCCTGTGGGAAGGTAAAGGCATATTGAATCTATGTTTTCTTCATTTTTTTTTTCTTTTTTTTTTTTTTTTTTGGTAAAATGTTTGGATATGTTGATACTGGTTATGTCTCCTCTTCACCCAATTAATTGGAAGTAGTTCCTTATTTACTTACCAATTTATAGATTATTTTTTTAATGTTATTTTAAGGTAGCTTGGTTATCCCATCCTGCCTTTGTTATTGCTAAAAATCCGAATTGAAATTTTTTCTGTAATTTTTCACCTAATGTCTGCAAATCTCAGTGGCTATGAGCTGCAGTCAGCATCACTGGCCTGTCAGCTGAACCTCAAATTGATGTAACCTATTTTCCTGGCATCAAAGGTATGAAACCCTGCATATTGAGGAACCAGAAGGAAAGACAGTGAACGCTTGGGGTTTGTTAAAGGCTGTCAATGGGGTGTGAATAGGAGAAGGTGACTATGAGCTTATGATTCTGAATATCAAGGCACATTGTGAATGCATCCAAAGTGACCAATTAACATTCAATCTTTTAAACTACCATAAAGATTTGTTTTAAATCTCTTCTCTGAATTATCACAGTTCCTTCAGTGGTAGTAGTTCTGCTCGAAGTTGTTTACTACGGGACATATCATTCAAGTTAACATTTCTGCTTTGTGGACCATCATATACATTCTTCTAATTTCAGACTGGCTAGTAATTGCAAGTAAAGATTTACAGCCAAGCCTAATACACATAGATTTTGATATGGTTCACTGATTACTTACAGTAGCTGCATAAATCTCTTGGATGCAATTCGATCTTAAAGAATTTTCTTTATAATGGGCTAGAGAGAATTTGAAAACATTTCTTCAGTTCCGGTTAAGAAAAGCTACATTTAGCGAATCGTCTTTTTCTTTTTTCTGTTTCTCACAGAATTTAATCCAGCATTAGTACATTACTAACAGAGACAAGCTGAAAGCTCCTACCAAAGGAGAAATTCCTTTCATGGTGATCTCCTCCAGCTGTTCAAAATAGCTGTTTTTACAGCTTCCTGATAAAGAAAACTGTTCTTGCAAGAATTTTTTTCTCTCAACTCTATAAACTTTTTCCTTCTTATCAGACGTCTTTTCTTCCTTACTGTATGCCATACTCATCTATTCTTGCAGTGCAAACAAAAATACAAGAGTTAGATTTTCTCCTAATTATTTTCTAAGTAACCCAAAAACTGTGTAACTTTATAATTCTGCACAATGTGGAAACGTTTGCTCTCTGCCTTTTTAATAGGGAATTAATTTACAGCCAGACTGACCCAACAGAGCTGAAAAGTCTGTCATAGACATAGAAAAGAAGAAAGGAAAACCTGTACCGTTCTTTCTGTGGTTGAAATCAGTACAGCCTTTAAGCAGAAAAAATACTTCCTTTGTCCCTTCCCTTTGAAGCCGGGAGGGTGGTCCCCAGCACCCCTAGAGCCCCTGCGAGGGATTCACATCTTGGGGAGCAGATTGAGGTACCAAGTTTTCCATATCTGATTCTGTACTTCTGTGATTTATTCAGCCACCCACCTGCCCACCTTTCATTGGAATTATGCTGGTAACAGCATTCGTAAGTAGATTTTATTCTACTAAATGATGGCATCTCCCATATCCCTGGTGAATCAAAAAAACCCCATGTGTTCTGCTGCCCCCCCACACCCAGGGAGAATCCCCAGCCAGCTGAGGGAGATCCACTGTTGTAGGAACCAGCGTCTACAGCAGCGTGGCTGGAAGGTCAGACCTACAAGTGTCATTACTTGGCTGTAGGCAAAGATTTCCTTGCTATTAAAAACAGGTTCATCCCTAAGGACAAATACAATCCAGGTGAAGGGAAAGGTACCTTCAAAGAGAACTATGGGCGCCATCCTCCTAAAATGGGCAAGCAGGGCAAACCCAGACAAAGGGGAGAACAGTGGAGTTATTACTTATCATTACTCAATTTTTTTCATTGTATTCCTTAAAGAGTGTAGAAAGTAGAAATAGTAGAAAATGATGTATTTTGATGGTGGATGATGACAGAAACATCCCGTACTAATGTGACATGCCAAATAATGGCATGCTATTGCTCCCCAATTTACTTCCAGCATAGTTTTCCTTTTGTTTTACAAAATGCTAAACTTAAAATGTGGCATTGTGTACAGTACAAAAAGGAATTGGGCTTCAGATGGCTTTTCAGTTGTGCAATCCGAAGGGTAGTGTCTGCTCAAATATAGGAATTTAAATAATTAAAAAACAAGCCAGCAAACAAAATAAACCATAGTAATTTGGAAATTCAGGCAGTGTCTTTTCAAGATTTGTTATCTCTCAAATTTCCAGTACTGGAAAAATCTCAAAATGGTATTGCTGGAATAAGAGAATTCTCAGACTGCCAAAGCTATATGACATGTATTTCTACTCTTATGTTTTTTAAAGTGTCATTGGCCCTATCCTTTCTTTTTTTTATTTTTGGCTTTAAAGCAAGTCGTAGATTTCATGTGCGAGGGATTTTCTCTTATTTGAAGAATTCTAAAAGCTGTACTTCTGAAAGCTACTTATTTACCCCCAGTCCCCCCATTATAAGAACCTGGAAGTAAACATACTAGTTATTTAGACTGAAAACACTATCCAATAACTCACAACCTCTACAGTATTTCTTTCAAATAGATAGTTACTGGAAAAAGTAACAGAATATTTTTCAGGGAATACACTGAGAGGATGACCTACATGATGTAGCTTAATAAGTTTTCTCCATCTTTATTGTCACTAGTACCACTCCTTAGAGGTGCTGGAGGCATTAGGATGAACAACTGAAAGCAAGAGAAAAAAAAACTCAACCATCTAACTATGAAAAAAGCGCAGAGTCTTCTGGAATCAGGCACATCTACAAGATAGATGGTAAGTGCTTATATGTAATACATGATTGCTCTGTATCTCTTCATATTGATATTTGACCAGTGGTATAGAACCAAGAAAAAAAGAAACCTTTAATAAATAAGAACTTTTGAAAATAGGAAATATGTTCATCTCTTAATTCTGACTAATAATTTTGAGTGTAGATGTAAAATTGATTTTATGTGGGTGCTGAAAAGATGTAAACTGCAGGTCTTAGCAAGACACTGAAAGCTAACTACCAATTAAAAAGCATTCTGCAATATATCATTGCAATACTCCGCAATAAAGTGTCTTAAATTCACTGTAGTCATTGATAACTCCTTTTTATCACAACCTAATAAAGTCAGTGCTTAGCTACTAGAGCTCTTCCTACTACAGAGTCATTCCCAGCAATCGTAGCTCTGCAAAATTCATAGCACAAAAGAATTCATGAACTTTCTTCATTTAAGCAGCACACTCAAAATGGGCATAAAGCTCTGCGGTCATGGAAACATGTTTCGAAACATTTTTGAAGGTAGAGCATCGATGAAAAACATTTATCTCTAAAAGAAAAAAAAAAAGAGCTGTATGAAGATAAGTGCTTTATTTATAAGGTAACTAAACAATACCCAACAAAGCACAGTCATCATAGTCTATTGGATATCTGTAGCTCTTAAGGATATTCTAAACAGCCATTGGTTTGGAATAACTCATATTGGGTTTGTCTTGCTTCATTAATCTGGATCATGTTTCTTTGAAGTGCTGAGCATACCTGACTTGATTGTAAAGACTTCTGTTACACCAAACAAAAAAGCAAAACACAAATTTCTTAGTACAGCAGCTCCCATTGGTGTTAATAATAGGATCTAGTGTTGTGATGTTGGAAGAGAAAGTATTTTGTCATAAAATCAGTGCTAAGATTTAAAGGACTTGGATAATCCTCCCATTTATTTTAATAAGAGCTGGTATCATCATATAAAATATTAGAATAATTAACTGCTATGCAGAATTAATAACTCCTTGTAAAATTTAAATATCTCAGTTATTTCTGCTCTTCTTATTTCCAGAAAAGCATCCTGACTGGCAATACTCAAAACAAGCTGTTGGTGTGTTTTCTGTCAGTGACAGTTTTCCCCCTTGCTGTGGTGACTGTATGTGAAAGTTGAGAATGAAGCAATGCAGGAGACACATTGCAAAAGAATAGGTAAAAAAAAATATATAAATTTACAGATGCAATTACCCATTTGCTTGTATGTTTGCCTTTTGTGAACGGAGTGATAAAAAGGGCATGTGAGTGTTGGTGGTATATATGTGGTGGTGTCAGGAGAACAGCCTTGAGACATTTTCATACGTGCATGGCAGATGCAGCCGAAACACCTATAGGAATCACAACATACAGTGGTCCACAACAATCTTGCTGTTCCCCAGTGACAGAACTGAGTAAGCACTTCCCAATTTGAGGTGACATTTAGGGTGGACTGGTCTTTATCCCTTAACCTAGAGAGCTCTTCCAGGGTAAGAAATATGACAGAGCACTTGGCAGCTAAGTGACCTTGCAGCCCTTGAGATGGTAAATCAAGGTTTGATTTTCTTTGCTGAATAGGCATGTGGTCTCTCTGTGCCTTCTCCCTGCAGTTCTAAGTCTGCAGGGGGAAATACGTGTGAGCCACAGTGGTACAAATGAACAAGTCACAGTGTGTAGAAAGCATGCTGTAGGCAGAGCTTTGAATTTAATAAGTGTGGGTTGAGAGAAGCAGCCCATGGTGCTGGTTGTTGCCTCAGCAAATGCAGCTCTTTTCAATTAAGTTTATAAGCAAATATAACTTCTTACATCATTAAAAGATCCCAAAGAGTTTCTCACTCCATGGTGGTACACTGGATACTGTGTTTTGAGTGGATGCTATCCTTTCAATTCCTCTGCGGTTGCCTTTCTTTTTTTCTTCTCGATCTCTTTTTGGTGCTTCAAGTACACAGTTGGGTTTCTAGCACGAATATGAAAATTTCTTCTTATTAAGTCATAGCTACCACAGAATTTGTTTGAGGATTTTTCAGGTAATCCAACAAAAAAGGAGGAAAAATTTTTCTTCACTCCATATTTTTTGTTGTCTGGACTTAATAGAATATCATTTTTTCCTTTTCTTTTTTTAAAAAAAAAAGTTTTCAGATTAAGAGCAAATACAAGCTACAGCTAATATTTACTAATACCTTGGAAGACATTGCAAGGTAAGATAATAATTACTTTGCTTGATGAATTAAATTCCCGGTCTGTTTAATGTGGAGAGTTATTCTTCTGCTTCTGTATTTGGAAGACACTGAAGAGAACGGAGTACAGTACTGTGTTTTATGTCCCTTGAGAGATACTGGCACAGTGTGGAGAAATTAAGAAACTTTATGGAAACCAGCTCTGACTAGTGGATGGGATGATGCTACGGTCATAGTTGTATCCACCCGTATATCTTACGAATTCCTTTAAAAAAACCCAGTGGTCACAGTTATGAATTGGAAAGATTTCTTTTCTGAAGGGGCAAAGTGAAGTCAGACCACTTTTGAGACTCTTCCTCTCTGACAAGGGAAAACACTGCCGTACAAGAAGTTTTTGTGCAGCAATGGCCCTGTAAATCTGGGGCAGTTGACAAGACCTGCGGGTAACAAGGGCTCAGGAGTCCAAAGCCCAGTGCCGCGCACTCCCATGGGTATGGCTGAAATAACAACCAGTTGGTCTGGAGAGCTGCCTGGTTCCCTGGGAGCCCAGGCAGGCCATGCAGAGCACATTTCCACTCTCAGCCGTCTGTTCTCCATTGCCCTGTGCAAGTCACAGGCCAACAGCACATTACCTTCACATGGCGGCAACAGGCAGGAGTTGAGGGAGAGGGAAGGAAGTTGGACTAGACGTCCTGACCTTGCAACAGCTGCAGCACTTTGGTTGAGCTTTGATACTCATTTTCAAGGGCTTTTTTTCTGAATCTTCAGTTGTTAAAATTTGGCCAGCCTACAGAAGCAAGGATTACAGCTCAGTTTTTGTTCCGACTTTCTGCTCTTAGTGACAAAAGAGCTAGAGGGATTGTTTTAAAGGTAATCCCTGAGCACTTATCTTTGGCCTCCAGATAGCACAGGCTGTTGCTGAGCAAGCAACCAGCTACGATGTGTAAAACATATTCATTAGAAGTACTGACAGACTGCAGTTTAGCTCTGACCTCGTGATTAAAAGTAGAAAGGAAGGGGTTTGTGTGGGGGTTAAAGTTTTAATCTGCAGCCAGTAGTTGCATGAGTAAATCCTGTTAGAAAGAAAAGGATCTGAGCACATGCATTTCACACATCATTTTGACGATGTCCCCATTAAACACTTTGCGTGAATAATGTCAAACCACAATGCTGGTAAATTTAAAACAAAATACTGTGTGTCACACTACATTGTCACACTACAAAATGGTGTTCAGAGATCTTATTTTTGGTTTGAAATGGCTTAGATATAATTTTAGAAGGATCTAGGTTTATTGGGGATTAATAATTCAAATCCTCTTCTCCTATGTTTAAACTTCTTTACCACTGAATTTTAAAAAAAGTCATGAAATGCCATGTCACCAGCTGTGGGGGCAAAGGCAGTTGCTGCAGGTGCTGTATATTTAGCCCCTAATAAAAGGGAATTTTTTCTTTAGAATTTTTTTTTTTTTTGGAGGAAGATAGCTGCCAAGACAATGCAGGAAATTGTACTACTGAAAAGTCAATAAACAATCTGAGCAATGCAGGATCCTGATGTCTTTGTCCCAAGACATGACTTTCAGCTTGTTCGAGAGTGTTTTAATTCTATAGCTAAGACCAAAATCTTGAGTCCTCTTCTTATATGTCTACATCTTTTCCAGATTTTTGTCCTATTAGTAATAGTAGCAGTTTTATACTAGTAAATCTGCTGCATAGTTACCTTATGACCTTAATTTTGAACAGTTAATTATGGAGTTTTATGTTTTACCCATTTTGCTTTTTTTCCCTCCTTTATGTAGCAAAGTGTTGTTATAATGAGTTTAATTAAGCAAAAATGGATGTTTGCTTACAACGTTACAAAAGGTTGCTATGAGCCAATAAATCATAATTAAATGTATTTAGTGTAATAGTAGGAGTCATTCACAGTCAAGTTGCTCGTAACAAATATTAATTGTTTCCTTAAATGAAAAGCCCTTCCAATTATAAGGAAAACAAACTGAAGCCCAGTTTTGCTAACCAACAGGATGTTTACATTACAAAGAATATCAGTGTTTTATTCATGAGCAGTTATTCAATATGGTAAAGAGGTACTATCTGGGGTGCCTGGAGGGGATTCAATGTGCCTTATTTTGTTGAAAAATGGTTGCTGGTTGTTTTGGTGAAGTGTAGTTATGGTGAGGGCAGTGATGTCTGATGAAATGTAGAGAAGAAGCCCCAGGGAAAGCTTCATGGCTTAACTGTGTAGGACAAAACACTTTGAATATGGACTACTTGAAGTCCGCTCATTGTAAGGTTAAGAACTAAGACTTTTAGGGCTCAAATGTGTAGTTTAGAAGCATGCAGTGAGTACATGTGTGTAAAACAATGGGATTATTCAGATGAGTAAGTACCACAGTGTTGCAGCTTCAATGAAAAAGCAACCCACATTTTGTTGTGTGTCATTTGTGCAACAGTCTGTGCTTACACACGTGCTTTTAGATAATGTTTGTACACATCCAAATGTTTATACAGAACTGCCCATCCTGTCTGTAAATGTGAGGAAGCCTTTTTGGGGAGAAAGTATTTTTCTATGTGTTTGGAGAACACGTAGCATACACTGGTGCATTGCCATAGTTAGTGCAATGGAGGACAATAACCCCTGCATATTCAGTTTTTGCCTTTCTGTGAAAGATGTTATGCCATAGCTGCTTCCCCCTCACCACCACCCCTATGCACACACACTTTTCTGAAGCCCAAAGGACTGATGGTTAGAGCCAAAAGGAAGGGCACAATTCTGCTTTCGCGGCAGTCAGTCAGTCAGAACAGCGTCAGCATCTCTGATGGCATTGATTTAAACTTAGACTTTGGGGACCTGCATTAACAGAGCAGAAATGCTGCATGTGCAAGTATCGCGGAGAAAAGAAATAAAGATATCAGAGTTTAATATTGTAACATTAGGATTCGTTTGAGTCCTATTTCCATACAAGGTTAAAGAAAGACTTCAGCGCAGAACTCTGTCATTATCAAACTAAACATGTAAAATTAGAATTATTGTATTTATTTCTCTGTTTGTTGGTCTCAGTTCCTCCAGTCTGCACAATAAACAATTCTGGGAGAGAGGGATTAGAAGCAGCTGCAGGCCTCCGTGTGATCTGAAGCACACAGTAGGAGTATAAGGAATTTAAATATCATTCATTTTCTTTTCCTTTGCTCCTCTTCCCCCCTCCTTCCCCATGCCATTCCACAAGGGAAACAATCAGTCATTCAGAGCCATGGACAATGACCCCCTACCTTTCACAGCCCATATCCAAAAATCCTTTGGCAAAGCAGACCTGGACTCCAGCTAGCTCAGCACTGCTGGAAGTCACATTCTGTGCTGTCGGACGCTGGGATTCATGAATCACGGGCTTGCACTGTACACCAAGTACCTTCAATCAGTTGTCAGAAGCACTGGCTGACCACTGCCTGAGCACTCTATATACTTCCACTTTTGTTTTAATGCCTTTTCAGTCTTCACAATGAGCCTGTGGAACCTCCGTGGAATCAAGTCCCTTTCTGATTAAAATGTCTTTTCTTTAAACCCAGCTTTGCAGCAGGGATGCCAGCCTGAAGGGCGCAGCATGGCCAGGGTATGCTTCTGGTGATTGATAGAACTTCACTTCCTTGATGATTATCCCGAATATATCTCATTGGTATTTTCAGCCATGATGTAGATGCCCTTTACATCCATATAAATCTTCAGGGCAAGGAGAAAATTGGCCAAGTCCAGACATTGATCTTGTGAGGTAAATTGTACCTAGGCAGCAGGGGCTCCATTGATAAACAATGAAACAATGCAGATAACTTACCATCTTACTTTTAATCGATGCAGCTTCTCACAATGTATTATTCCAGCAATGGGTCTAAATCACTGTGCACTATAAGAGTTGTTTTCAAAACCTTTTAATCTAATTGGAAAATCTTCCTTTCTGCTGGTAATAAACACTCACTAAACTGTCTGCACCTAATTGAGCTGTAGTAATTTATGTGAGCTCCCCACTGCTTTTTCTCCCTTTAATCAGACAGACTGCTTTATGTCTTTAACTAATGAAACCTAAGACTTCGCCAAGTAGATTTGATCAAATGTCACTACTGAATAAATCTTCATTAACACTGACATGTCCCACATCCTCCCCATGTCCCAGTTCATCATTAACTCAGAGCAACATAATCATAGAAAGGTGATCGCCACTACTTTATTTACATATATAATCAAGTAGTAGACATCAATGTCACACAAAATAAGAACATGAAAAGACAATTTATTGGAGTTTTTTGTCAGGGCTTAACTGCAGTGATGCTTTTTTCCTAGGAAGGAGATCTCAGTACCCTAGATGTGCTAGAAAGGCCATCAGCTGCCATGTACATTCATGAAAGTTTTCCCTGTTTTAGTAGCTATTCAGATTGATCCTTCCCCTTCTATAAACGAGTATTACTTCCCACCTAAGCAATGCCTTTCAGAGGTACTCAAACTGGCTTAGGTCGCAGGAGCTGTACAACATTTTACCACAGGAGTATCAGTGATCCAGATGTATGTTACCTAGCACAAACCCTTTGATGCTATTGCCGGATACTAATCTAAGCAGCAACTGTCATTACTAAATAGAATAGTAAAAGGTGGTACTCCCGTGTCTGCCCAGAGTAGGCCAATATCAACCAGAATTAAAGTTATGGGACAAAGAGAAGTAAACCAGTCCTCTGTGACGCAAAACAAAAAAACTTGATGGTGCAAGAAATATATATTTGAACAAATGAGAAGTGAATGTTAAATGTTGTAACAGAATTAGTGGCAGGCAAAGGTATTGGAACATCCAAAGATGCTCATGGTACCAAATAAAATGATAAAAATATAATGTTTGGATTTTCCTCATTGACTGACATGTCATTTTTACACATAAAGAAATCAGAGGCACCAAAGGAAACACTCAGAATACCAGTTGTAGGTATTTCAATGTGATCTCAGCATTAATGCCCCTCATAAAGTTGATTCTGCAGTACCTTTCACTGGAAAGTCTGTGGGAATGAAGCCTTTAGAAAGTCTTTGTGTGGCTTGTCAAAGATTTAGTAAGTGGTAAAAAACAAAAAAAATTGGGAATGTGAATACTGCTACTTTTGTGGGAATTGGGATGAGTGCTGAAAGATGAGTTGGGAGATACATATTGAAATGGAGTTGGGGGGACAGAGACAGTGATGACAAAGACTTTAAGTTGTTAAACTGGACAAGAAGCAACCAAAGAGCAGTTCATGGTGGCCAGTGATAAGGCCAGATAGGTTGAAATAGAAGACCATTTTGTCAGCGGAGTTTGTCAGAGGTCTGTTGTCTGGCAGGTAAGGAAGGCAGGACAAAGATGTTGAAAGACATGCATGCACCCACCTGCACATACTTAGTTTTGCAGATAAAAAAAGGTGGTGTGATTTTGAAGACAGAATAGACCCACATCTGACCTGGCTTGGCATTTTCTTTGAAAACCTTCCTGAGCATTGGTTTTGCAGAGTGCATACCCTAATTGAGTTGTACCTGCTAAGCTCTCCAAATATTTTCTGCCTGCAGCAGCTGCTGGTAACAACCGTCTTAACTGTCTATATGTGTGCACGCACGAGCATGTAGTGTGTCTGAATCTATCTTTTATAAACACCATGTGTGAGCGTCCTTCTGAGAAGCCCTCTGGTCTCTTCTACTGCCAACATCTTTTAGTTGCATGGAGTGTCAACAACTGTGTTAAGGTGAGGAAAGAGGACGCAGGACAAGGATGGATAAACCAATACTTTTATACCATGAGGTGGAGGGTAAAGGAAAACTTGAGATGCAAGAGAAAGAGTACATTTAGATGTTCTTTCGGCCTTTGTCCACTGTTCACAACTTTTATAACAATTTATCAAGGGATAACTTTTCCCAAGGTTAATATTAGCCCCTGGAATGTGTTTAACGATCATTGTTTGGCCTTCCATCCTAGACAAAATATATTAAATAAATGTAAGTCATAGATTACTTTGGAGAAGAGCTGGAGCCTGGCCAGAATTTTGTTTGCCAAGGGAAGATTTTAGCTTGAGAGAGCTCTGTTCACTTGCATTCCCGAGGGTTTTATATTGGGTAGCTCTAATGCTGGAAGATAAAAGGAAAAATCACAGGAGATGATTCATGTTATAGGGATTATTTAGGTTCTGTGTTTCTTTAATCATGAGAAATAATACTAGTTCTGTTGTACAAAAATACTCTGACTGTGGAAGGAACATTGTCTAAAAGGTGAAGATGAAAGTACATTTGCTGAGTATACTTGGAAAGGCAGGAACAGGTAGAGATTTAAAAAGAGAGATATCTGCTAGCCTGTGTTTAATACTATTCATTTATTAGACTGAACATAACACCTACATCTATCAAGTATATTTCAGAGCGGCTTGATATCTATCAAGCATATTCCAAAAGTGCATGATTTTAACATGGAAATCATTTTGTCCTGATGTGGATAGAGTGACTTGTTTTTTGAAAGCACTGTTAACTACCATTGTATTTTAGCCTGGTATGCTGCATCTCTCAATGTTTCATGTTGGCAAGAAAGGATATGGGTGGATCCTCTTACCAGTGCTTAACAAGAATAGCTATGTGGTCTGTCAAAGAAAAAAAGAAAATAACTTCCAGAACTGCTGAGCTATTCTGTAGCAACCATAGAAATCCTAAAGCTTTGGAAGGCTGCACGACTGGAAAGTACGTGGTATAGATATACACATGCTTCTGTGTGCATGTATGTATGAGAAAGAGTATGTAAGTTTGTGTAATGACTCACGTTATAGCCCTGTGTTACATTATTCCACTTTGCTTTCAGATACCTGGTATACACATAAATGCCAGTCAAAAAAAAAAAAAAGTGTATATGTAGTTTCTGAGACACAGACGTCACAGAATTCCATTCACATGTAATTCATCTTTGTGGGTTATTATCTCATTTTTGAAGGGGGCATCCAGCATACCCATTAAAAAATGCATATGATCCATTTGGGGAAATTGCCAGCCAGTCACTGTTTTTCCTTGTTTTCTTTTCTTCTGGTTTAGCCTACTGAATGTGAAAAAGATTCTCTGATCAACTTGAGTGTCCATGCAAACAGAATCAGAGAATAGAGAACGTTTTACAGTTTACGCTGTGTTACCAGAAACCTGGAACCTGTAGGTCGATGGCACTGTTTTATTTCTTTTTCAATGATGGAAGAGAGGAAAGGATAAACTACAAGATGATCAAAAAGCATTTTTCCACTGCTGCTCCTTGATATACTATTCTCTGTAATATAAATGCTATAATAAATCATGCTTTCTGTTTGTTCCATGTTTTGGGGTCAATGTTCAGCACACTCTGCGGAACTGGCTTTTTTTATTTTGTTTCAATGAAAGACTGTGAATATGCTTCAGCCAGCTTATCTGATTGTTTGTTCTGCTCAGCTAAGCAAACCATGCAAGTGTGCCTTAACTAAATTATTTGCTGCAAGTCTATATTGGTGTCATTTCAGTAGAGACTCCTCCATCTGTTACATTTCATTCCCTTTCTTCTATCTTTTTCCCACTCTTTGTTCATTAAAAGTGGTTGAAAACAAAAATAATCACAAAAAGAAGCTTTGTACAGTTTATGCCTGCAAGCATCTCTGATCTAAATGGCAAAAACTTTAAAATCAAAGAATAGGATTTCCTTACCTAAAGTGAATTTATTAAAACAGACAGCATTCTTGGCCTTCAAGTAGTCTCCATTCAAATTAATAGAGTGAAAAGATTACTAATTTTAGACACACACATCTAACTGTCAGCGATTTTCCCAAATTTTATAGAACTGGACATGAGATGTTACCAAAGCTCTGGCTTTGATCAAGAATAATTGTAACAAGTAGTTCACTTCCTTAATTGGACTTGTTTAAATCCCAGCCACTAGGAATAAACTGTGGGCAGATTTCTTGGAAAGAAGAGATGAATGGTGAGACTGGGAAGACTGGAAAGAAGCAGAAACTAATTTCAAAAAGTACTATACAGGTACAAGAACTTACTTAATATATTTTATTTCTTTTGTGTTTCTGAACCACTCTGAGAATCCGATGCTGTTTTTTTGGGGACTGAGTATGAGAAGGGATTCTCAGCTGACCTGGGAGACTGAAGGCTTGAAAAGCTACAGCTGAGCTGTCATCAGACAGTCCTCTTGGAGAGCAGAGCTTAGCAAGAAGTATTCTGACAAGGATGAAAGAACGCTTCTCTTTGATAAGGAATATCATCAACCCAACAAGATACAGATAGGTAGGTGAAAATTTGCAGCACAATTTTGCAACATATTCCACAGTTTTATTTTTCTCATTGTCATGTCATGCCCTCAGCTCAACATTTTGTATTTTGCTTTCCATGATGATGTGAAAGAAAGCAAACTCAATTTCAAAGGATTCAAGATTATGAGATGCTTGTTTTCCCAGTAAAAACAGTCTCATTTGCCTAAGAATCTTCCTTGACAAAGAATCTTTAAAACAAGCCTTGCTGAATCAGGGAACACTGTTATTTAAAACCTTCTCTCAGTTGCAAAAACACTGAGGAAACGAGTGGATGAGAGAATACCTGCCTGGTGTTATAGATGTGTCTCTCTTATTAAGAAGAAATATCAACCCCATTTCATGGAATTGTCATTTCTCAAGATAAGATACAGGTATACATGCATAACCTGGATCTAAAAAACTACATGAAGATAATTTGCCACTTACTGTCCTTTTGACAAATTTCTCAATACTTTCCAGAACTGCAGGACTACTTCTTTTATGCAGAAACAGAATGAAGAATGAATTCAATGAAGTTATCTTGTCCTAAAAGTGAAGCAAAATTCACATCTTTAATCTCTCTAAAAATATTTTCCTTTTCAAAATTATTTTCTAGTGAGACTTCAGAAAAAAAAGTTAATTTGTGTTTATTAGTTAACTAATGTTATGCTGGTGTGTTTTGCAAAATCAGAGATAAGATTCAAAATTTTTCATGCTCACGAACCGCCATGAACAATGTTTGCTTTGTCATATGGTAGAAAGAGAAATTAAATGTTAAGCTTAGATCCAAGTCTGAACTGATTTGAAAAGGTTGGTCACGCCAATCGGTGCAATAGCTTGATTCAGTATAAAGACAGCTATCTCTTGTGTATGTCTAAACCCGGATGGCAGATGTTTTGTGTTGCAGGCAGTGGTTTAAGATCCATTTGGAGCAAGATAAAAACATAATAATCAGTAATCTTTTCAACAGAAATTTTTATGTGGTACAATTAGTACTGATAAGTGACCTCTGAAAAAGTTTGGATGTTGCTCTTAGTTCAGGCATCAAATTCTAAACATATTTTAAAAGTTTTGCCTAAATAAGCCAAATCTTTTAATTCTGTCAAATTTTCTCAGATAATAGGCTCTGTCAATATTTTTGCCAACTCTTTTTCATAGTTGGATCGAACATAAGATTAGCAGATTTCCTTCTCCACTGTTTTGGTCTTTCTTATTTTACTACCTAGTCCAGAGTCTGTTGAAATCAATGGGTTCCTTCCGATTAGTTATGAAACCAAACTGAGTGGTGCGGCTGACATGCCTGACGGACGGGATGCCATCCAGAGGGACTTGGACAAGTTCGGGAAGTGGGACCATGTGAACCTCATGAGGTTTAACAAGGCCAAGTACAGGATCCTGCACCTGGGCTGGGGCAACCCCCAGTATCGATACAGGCTGGGGGATGAAGGGTTGAGAGCAGCCTTGAAGAGAAGGACTTGGGGGTACTGGTGGATGAAAAGCTGGACATGAGCTGACAGTATGCACTTGCAGCTCGGCAGGTCAACTGCATCCTGAGCTGCATCAAAAGAAGTGTGGCCAGCAAGTCAAGGGAGGTAATTCTGCCCCTCTACTCCGCTCTGGTGAGACCCCACCTGGAGTACTGCGTCCAGCTCTGGAGCCTTCAGCAGAGGAAACACATGTACCTGTTGTAGAGGATCAGGAGGACAGTCACGAAGATGATCAGAGGGCTGGAACACCTCTCCTATGAAGACCGGCTGAGAGAGTTGGGGTTGTTCAGCCTGGAGAAGGGAAGGCTCCGGGGACACCTTATTGCGGCCTTTCAGTACTTAAAGTGGGCCTACAGAAAAGATGGGGACAAGCAGGGGCTGTTCTGATAGGACAAGGGTTAATGGTTTTAAACTGAAAGAGAGTAGATTTAGACTAGATATAAGGAAGAAATTTTTTACAATGAGAATGGTAGAACACGGGCACAGGTTGCCCAGAGAGGTGGTGGAGGTATAAAAATAAAAACCATTTATTTTTTTAGTATTTGTTTTTTAAATTTTGAATTAAAAAATTTAACAGATAGAACTACTAGTATTTTAGGTGGAAGTTCGTATTTTTTTTCTGATGCTGTGCTCTATACTTACTTTCTTATCCCTAGATATTAAGGGATATCCTTCAGCAAGGAAGACACTTGCTGAAGCCAGGTTTTTTGTTACTGCTATTTGTTATTACTATGGGAAGAGTATATCTCTTTTCACTTTTGTTTCCCCAGTAAAGTGTGTATTATGCCCAGAACAATGCCATTAGGCTCACACTAATGTAATTACAGACAGTAATAGGACATCTCCCTCCAAAATCTAGCATTTCAAAATCTATTTTTTTTTCTAGATCAATAAACTGGAAAAAATATTTACTGTACCAATTTAAACTTAAAGTTATAAATACTGTTTGATAAGTAAAATGATTTTTTGTTTCTGTTTCAAAGCTGATTAATTTGCTTATAATGTAGTTTTTTCCCTATTTCTTCATACTCTTACACTTCTGTTGCAGAAGGCCAGCAAGTCGACCTGTACTTAGTAAGCATTAGCAATACGTTACAGTGGAAGAAAGAAGCCCAGATGCCAACTTTTCAGTGGGATAACTACACTTCAGAGCACATCAGTCCATAGTCAATGTGTGTTTTCTAAGGAATATTCATCTGCATAGGTAAATACAAAATCAACATTTAAATTGAGTGAAAGATTGAGTAGAAGACAGAGTGACGATATGATTGACAGATGTAAAAGCATTTTCATTGTGAAAATTATTGGTGTTAAAGGCATCTTCCATTTGTCAGAGGAAAGTCATAATAAGTTGGAAATTACAGGCGAGCTAGTCTCATTGAAAGGTAGCACCTATCTGTTGCAGTAAGAGTGGTAAAAACTACTAAAAGGGTCATTCTCTGTCCTTGTTTTTTTGGGCAAAGACTAAAATTGCAATATATCTCACGTACCTTTACATGTCTAAATCATGAACATACTCGCTTGAGTTAGTTGCCTAGACTACCTTTATGGTCAACGGGGAGAAATGGCACTTTCAGCCAGTGATTCACCTGACAGATTATTCTTGAATGAGATGAATCATGCCTCAGATGCGCCTCTCCAAGTGTCTGAATTTGCCTGAGATGAATCTTGCCCAAATGCCTTCTGTAAATTATGGTTCATTATGGTTCACTCATTCTTGGGCAACTGCAGTCAGAGCTGGGCTGGTGGGCAAATTCTCCAGCTCAACTGAGCCTCCAAGACTGCTACTGAAGGAATACCATCAGGCCTGCATGACCTTGAGCTCCTGACCTGCATGCCAGAGTGTAAGATCATACACCATAAAGTGCTTCAGAAAATCACTGTGTCTTTTGTATCTAGAAATCAATCAAAATCTGTCCAGATTTACCATACTTACAGATGTTGATGTCCTCTGTATATAGTTATAGTTAAGAAGAAAGAAACATACCAAAGTAAATTATATATATCATAAAAATTACAGAAAAGAACATAAATATAAAATTTAGAAAATTTACTAGGTAAGTGGAAGGCTTCAATTTTTATGCTCCCACATTATATATCATTACAATTCTATCCAGCTGTTCATTCCTTGAAACTTAGTTAAAGTGCTATATTTAAAGATTTATGGACTAGTTTCCTTACAAATATAGTCTATAATTATCTGTGACTTACAGGCAGACTATGACAAAACTGAATCACTGTCATTTGTGCCTTGGAAATAAAAGGTCACGCTATATTTATATTTGCTTGAGTTTATGGTATTCTGAACACATGAATTTGATAAAACATGGTGCACTAATATTTTGTGAAAATCACAGAATACCCTGAAACCAAATGTCAGTGATCAGCTGTTCTTAGGGAGTTGCAAGAATTTGCAACCAATTTTTTTCTTGGAGTCCCTGTGTGTCGATTTTTGTATCAGCTCCTGGGGATACCTAGGTAACATAAAAGGATAGATCTGTATTAGTATTTACAGACTTCACAAGTAAACTAAAAATATAGAAGTGGTTGTGGTTTTTTTCCTACCTAATGTAGCGGAGTTTTAAAATATGGAGTAAAGATGTATTTTTTTGTTCAATATAAATTCCCACAACAATAAGTATAATGGATCCTGATCCACAGCTCAGATTAACAAGTTGGCAGCATGGGAAACGTACCCTCTCATGTGCTGAGTTGCTAACATCTGACTTTTCCTCTTTTCTTAGGCCTCAATATTTTTTTACGTCAGTAGTTTTCTCTTGAGTTACTCTTGCAACCAACATGTGCCCTCATACCCACACATTAGTGCAATAGCAACGAGCTCAACAACTTCTTACAGTAAAGTTGGGTTATGCAGTGCATCTTAACAAAACTGGGCCCTGGGTACCCAGTAGCTGAACAGCAAATTCTGAATGAACCCCAGGTTGCAGCTGGTGCTGAAGAAGATGCCCGTAACACAGGAAATAACTAGTCTGTCGCATGAAGAAGCCTGCTTTGGGGACTTGGAATATTTTGAATTTGGTTAAGTGGTCTTTTCTGGTCAAAGTGCCAAAGAGGAAAGCAGGTCACACTGGACGTGCATTTGCACCGTGATTCTAGCTTTTTGAAATGTTGAAAAATTTTCAGCTGGTCAGTTTTTATCTTGAATTGAATTCATGCCATGGAGTACATCCAGGCAGTTCTCAATACCTCACTCCTTTCTTCCCCCATCTCCAGTCTCAAGATATCCTCAATCACTCACTGACTCTCAGTTTATGCATTAGTGCCTGAAATTCTGAACTGTAGCTGGAGAGACAAAAATAGCAATCCCCTGTCATTTACCCGCTTGGCAAACCTCCCAGACAGCCTTGCACAGATTGCTCTTCCTGCCTGTGCTTTGAGTGTGTCTCATGAGGTAATGGCATGAGGGCACCCTTGGCACGGCTTCACTTGGCCACTATGAAGAAATGCTTTTACTGACAATATGTGATGTGAATCAGAATCACACCGTCCTACTTAAGGACTGGTGTGGCTTGCCGCTATTTCACTGACCCTCTGATCTAACGATCCCTGCACATCCTTTATTTTCTCTCTACCATGGCTTCTTGTCCCTTAGCACCAGAGGCTGGGCCAGCCACCCCCTGTCATAGGCTTGCTCTCTTTACAGGAATATGTAGGCACATGAACACGGTAATCTTCTGGCCTCTTAAGACGCCGCGTCACACAAATACTCATCATCTTCCTTATGAAACGGATTTATCTTAATAGTGGCCTCTGCCATTGCCACCTTGAAATTTGCCCTCTCTAGGAATTTTCCCCCTACTCATTAATAACTTCCTGCCGTCAGTCATTACTGCTGGTACAGACATCTCAGCTGAACAAAGCATGAGCCTAAACCTTGACATCTTTGTTATTGGAGAGGATAACTAGCAATAGCACCAGCTGCAGAGAGCTATAGATCCTCCACTGCTTTTTGGAGGCGTATGCTACTGTTTTGGAAAGAACAGTAAACAAGTTTTCCACTTCAGGAACTGTATGCAGCTGCACTCTTGCTTGTGGGACCACTGCCAGGCTCCAACCTATGCTGCCACTTAGTACAGCTTGCTCACAAAAGTCATCCCGGAGGTCAGTCCACACACACACATGCGCACACGTACCAAAGACAACCCTGCCAGTACTAACACACAAATACCATCCCAAGGGTGTTGTAGGGATTTTTTTATGAAGTTTCTTCCAGGGCTGTCGCTGACAATAGAAGGCTGTTCTATGGGTACTGCTGCTTAGGTGGGTATTGCCCACAAATAGCCTCTCAGTGCACCGAGGGCAATGTCGCATATTGTGTTGTCTAAGTGGATGGAGAGATGCAGGCAGTATGGCATGTGACATAAACAACATGTCCCATGTGATTATGTGATCTTGCCAGATCTGAGTTTCATTTATAAACGAAAAGTAACCCAGCATTGTTCATGTCCTGTATTAATGATAATCAAACGACCTAAAATTTGTATAATACTGCTTTCTTTTCCTTTTTCTATCAATTTTGTGTAGTACCTCTTATTATCTCACAAGAGCTTAGTGAACTTCACAGGATTAATGGGTGGAACCTTTAGCTAGAATAAATTTTGATCATTCAGCTGAAGTAAAAAAGGTACTTGGCTTTTCTGCATCTGATCTAATCCATTTTAAGACACTGCATTTACTTTAGAAGAAAACCCATAGCATTGACCAGGCTTATGAATGATCTCTTCACGTAAGGCCGCTTAAAAACTCTTATAAAAAAAGCAAAATGCTGTTCTTATTCCTTCTAGTTATTCTGTTTTAAGTGTAGGATCTCAGGAACTGAGAAATTTTGCTAACACAGATACGTACGTGAAAGTGTGATTACTTAATGCATACTGCCACAGAGGGATTCCTCCCGTTATTGCAGAAAGTGGCGGCGTGACTGAAACGAGAGGATGACTCTGATGCAGAAGAGGAATGGGCAGTGCTTGGGCAGTAAGCCTTGATTCTTGAAAATAATTGTCAACTGGGTTGTTTTTTGTCTTTGGTGAGTAATGGCTTCAGTGCCTTGGCCGGTTTCCTGAAACGATTCAGCAGGCATCCTGGGAAGTGCCTCTTTAATCCAAGTCTTTTCTTCTCATCTGCAGACCGCCTCAGGATAAGTCTCAGTTGGTTGTCGGTTTGGGGGCCTGCAGTAAAAATGTTCAGTGTAGGGAGGCTTTGTGCAAGACAGATGGCTCTTACTACAGATCTTTGCATTACAAATCGAGGGTAAGCGATCACATGATGGGGGGTCTTGCTCTCGCTTTCTTCTTTCAGGCAGGTGTCCTTCATATGAAGGTGGGCTCTCAGGCTCTTTTGCAGCCAAAAGCACAGAAAAGTTACAGGAAACGTGTTGCCCCTTTGGGGTACCTGTGATACAGTCTGACCCAGTATTTTGGTCAGAAGCGCAGGGTAGGAGCTTGTCCCTAAGGAGGTTAAGGTAAAATGAAGCAAACTACTAAGAGGACAAAAACTCTGAATCCAACCATCCATGCTGAGTTTGATAATTCTCAGCAGTAATTTAGCCAGAAGAGAAGTTGTTATCTATACTTCAGCCTCTCTAATGAAGAGAGTGGCTTTATAACAATATGCCATATTTTGGGGCAAATGATTTTAACCCAATTCCAAAAAGACAATTTTATAAGAAGGTAAGAGGAGTGCTGTTCAACAAACACCCTTTCTATGGAGCTGCAGTACTCACTAAACAATTAATCATCTTTTATACAGTCTGCTTTTCTCCATTTTGTTGCTTTTCCTTTTTTACTGCTGGATGTTCAATTAAAGAGACAAGTTTCAGGTTTGGTGCCAACATGCCATGGTTCAGCTCATGACTGTGGCTTTGCAGCATGAAATGTTGCAGCATGATATCCTCAGAATCAACACATCCCTTGGATAACATGGATTTCCAGATTTTAACCTAGTTGGAGAGATACTCAGTGTCCCTCTGTCTCTCCTTGCTGGTACTGACTGCAGCACATTTAGCCCCAACAGATGGGAAATATGCTCGCCACTTGTGACTGATGCGTGGTTATAAAACATTACGGAAAAGGGCTAGGAGGCATAATGATAAAGGTCAAATCGGGATTTTGTCCTATTTCCCACCTTCTGTGGGGACGAAGTGTGTAGAACAATTTGTGAAGGAAAGATAGAGTAAAGGCTGTTGCCAGGTGTGTTCTTATCTTATAGCTCGGGTGGTACACTGGGAGCATAACTATATATTCCATGTATGAAAATGCATTAAGATCTATTTTTGTTGTAGTTGTGAAAATTTTTGCTGCTCTTTGTATGCAAATTCAAACCAGGACACAAACTCTGGCCCTTACAAATTTAAGAATTTCGGAGCTGAATCAAAACGTTACAGCTTGGTCCTGTATCTTGTAATCTTGCCTACATCATAAAGTATCAAATTTTCTCCTTTATGCTAGTCTTCTCCTTAAACCCTAGGCAATATATGCAACAATGTAAGCTTTAGAACATCATTCTCCTGTTTTGCCTGATCCCTAATTACTTCAACCTGCAGTAAAATGTCAGTCTACCTAATTATCTGGTTACTTCTCTCCTGAGTCCAATATAGTCTGCAGGTGTGCATGATAATGTGGTTCGCAGATCTGACTGACCTAGTGCACCTTCCATTTATTAGACTGGCCTTTGGCAAAGTTGGTCAAACCTCTTGTGTCTTCAAGACACTGTTATTAATTTGAACTCCATCAGACAAGGCTAGATCTGAAACTTTAGCAGACTATGGGGAATTGTGAGAGTAAGGCTAGGGAATCTTATCTGGACCTAGAAAGAGCGTGTTCAATTAACTAGGTAAATCTTGGGCTTTTTTCCAAAATATCTGGGCAATCTTATTCTGAATTCTCTGTTTTAATTGATTCTGTGGAATTAATGGACAAAAGAGAACCTACTGCTTTTTTACTCCTGTGTAGCAATGTTGTATACCTGTAAGGGATCGCTTGCTACATTTGGCTTTTATTCTTTTATTCTTTTAGAGTTTTGTTTTTTTAAAAAAATTTGCTCCTAAACCAACAGCTGTACACTGCCCTGATTTTAACACCTCTCAGTAACTGCATTTAAACTAGCTAAAACTGCTAAAAAAGCATCAGGCCCTAACAGGAGCCTAAGCCTGTTCGGCTTAGACTTGAGATGCAGCTCTTATAACAAATCAAATGAATAAGGAAGTGATTTTTCCAAATGTCTCTACAGTTTTACATTTGCACAGTGAATGCCCTGGAGGGCTATTATTAGGAAGAGGTATGCTGTGAAGATCCAAGAGTTGATATACACGCCATGTACTAACAACAATTAGTTTGCATGAGCGTGCTGAAGAGCCAGGACCTGTGGTGAATGAACACAGCTCGAGCCTGTGGAAATGTTTGAGGATTCAGAAGTGCTGTGTTAAACTTGAAAGGATGGGAAAATATCTGTGCACTTCCTAATTTTGACCAGAAGAGGAAGTGGAAGTACTATCATGAGAAATACTGTTCCTACCACAGTTTTCAGCTGGCTGAGAGTACAGTACAGCTTGTTCTGCAATTCTACACTCCCAAAATTTAGTGAAGCTTTGTGTATAAAGCTCTTCTAAGCCTCCAAAGCATGGATAATTTCTTATGTACCATTCTTAATAATACACAGACCCAAACTGAAAGAGGAAAGGAGACCACCAAAGCTAATAATTAAATATCTTGAAAGATAAAAATTTTGTGTCCTCTGCAAAATCTTGTGTTATGGGAGCCAAAACATTTGCCTGATCAATTCAAATGACTATGCTTAACACTTAATGATCCAATTGAAACAATCAGGGAATCAGGCGTCCAGTTCTCAATGAATGTCTATATGATTTTTTGATCCCTATAGGAACTTCTGAAATTCCCAGTCCCAATCAGATAATTAATATTTAGCATATTACTCTTCCAGACTGTGTCAGAAAACACTTAGTTTCTGTACAAAATACTAGACTCCCTAGATTTTTAAAAAGGATGTTTTTCTTTTCATCAGAATTTCATCAGAAATTTCATCAGATTTTTTTTAATTGGAAAAAATGAAAAAATGATACCCCAAAGCATTTTTGTAGAAAACATTTCATCAAACTGAGGTTTTAGTTTTTTTCCTTGCATATCTTATTATAGTCTTCAGTTCAATTTTCTGATCATTTTGGAAAGCAAACCAATGTGGGAAAACTACAAGCATAAAATCAGAGGCTGTCCGAATATTAGTATTTCTTGTCTGATACTGATAGTGTGTCATGCAGCAGTGTAATACTAGGAATTATATAATAGGTTTGAAACTCAGGGCAGAGATGTTTTATAAGAGGTGAATCCCATATGACAAGAGTAACCATTTCACTTTAAGCATTTTTGCTGCATTTTAAATGAATAGCTACTTACTTAGGGAAAGGAATAATACATTATTTATTCTCTAACATAATGCCACAGCTTGTGCAATGAAAACCTCCAACCAATTGACAAGGGGAGCGGGAACAGTGGGGTGGGCGCAGGCTAAGAGCGTCATATTCATTACAAATTTAGATGGTAAGATAACACCTTCCCAATGAGAAAAGCTGCTGAGAAACCCTGGCCTTTATTAATGGGCCTCATGAGTCAATCTGCAGCAGTGATGTATCATGCTCATTTAGGGAAATGATGTGCTGTGAAAATGCATTATTTTAAAGAGCAAGAGAGTGGATTGAAACAAGTATACGCCATAAGGAAGCTCAAATCTCTCATGATGTATGCTGATTTTCGGGTGGTCCCCATTTGCACGGCTGTTTAAGCAAGCACTCTAAATGGAAATGCACTTGACATTTCTGTGACTAGCTGTAATCAAACAGCATTAGAATTCAGCTGATCTCACAGAAGATGATTAAACAAATTCCTTGTTCATTCCCAGTCCCTTTTAATGGGAAAATGGAGGGAGAAGACATGTTGATGAAAATGATCCCAGATGGAAAACGGTGTCTTAAAATGAGCTTGGAGAGGAATGCCATTTTCCACCACCCCCCGCCCCATCCCCCCTTCCTAATGCAAGAATCCTATCACTGTATTTTGTTAATAACCACAGGAGCCAGCATTCACCTATGATTTTCGGGCACTCTTGCAGAACAAATATTCAGTGAAAAGCCTTGGGATTTAGCCTTACAATGATGAGGGAGAAGTTACCGCTGTTTTCCAGAGTGGCTGTATTCACACTTTTCATATAGTGAGCACAAACTCTCTAGTACCTGGTAGCACAGTTACTTGCTCTGTCAGGCAATAATATTTAAAGCATTGTGTGCCTTTCAGCATCCGCAAAACTTGTTATTGCAGTATATGAGTAACTTCTATATAGAGTCCAGTGTCTGCTATAAAACACCAACTGGACTTCACAAACCCTTTGGACTTTCTAAAGGTTAAAAATCATGCGAGCTACAGCAGAGCTTGGGTTTCTTGTACAGTATTTTGGGAGGTATGTTTAATTTTCTGGGTATTCTTTTACTTCAGTAAGTGTTTTTTACTGTTGTTAATACCAGTGGGATCCCAGAGAGTGAATGTCATCCTTGTTACACTGAGAAGGCAGTATGACAGAAGGAGGTTTTGCAGGGTTTTCTGAAGGCAGAGTCGACATGCAACAAGTGTCCTCTGGGGCTGTGGCCGTAGCATCCCTGCAAGCTGGCAACACCTGGCTCCCTGCTCTGCTGCTGCCAGAGCACTCTCATCTGCCTCGTCCCAAAGGCTGGCAGATGTCTTGGCAGCTCACATGGAAAAATTCAGTCTTCAGCACAGGAGAGACTGGTCTGGTCATTGTCATGATGTTTAGGACCAAGTCTTATTTCCGAATCGGTTGGTGGCTGGGAGCTGTGTACATGTGTGTGTGTTTGGGAGGGGGTGGAGTGGGGCCTTCGTGTGCTCACAGACGCTGAAAACCAGAGAAGCCGCACAAGGGTGATGGGACTTGTTAGTGAGTCAGCTCTGGATGGGAGCACGTGAGGGCACAATAACGGAAACAGACGCACATTTCTTTTATTTAAGAGAAATAACTCACACCCTTTGCAGACCAGCAATGGCCTTTGGAGCAAGGACTGAAGGAGGAGACTGGGATTTGAGCTGGGATTTGTAGGACTGAGCAGAAGCCGGGCATGTCAAAGGACCGGGGCATGCCTGGTGGTGGGGGCTGAGGTCCTTACTGAAGCACCTGGAGAGCAGGGCCAAGTGCAGCCCTGAGGGGTGTAAAAAAACAGGGGGGCGACAGGCCCACCCAGGGCTTGCACCCTGGTGAAAGCTATTACAGCTTTGTTTGCAGGGCGTCCTGGCGCTTGGTGTCCCTGCAGGGCAGCTAGGAGGGCAAAAGCAGTCCCCCTCAAGAACAGGGGGGTTGGCGAGGGCTGTGGTCTCAGGGAGGAAGGTGGGATGGGATGGGCCGCCCCTTGCAGGGATGGCAGGCCCTTGCCAGGCTGAAGCTTCCCCTCCTCCTTCCCCCAAAATGAGGCGGCGAGCTGCAGGCTGCCCCATGTCCCTCCAGGCGCCATGGCAGGGAGTGTGGCCTTGCCACATGAGCCCCTGGCTCCATCCCCGTTGCTCTACCACTGCTAGAAATGCCTGAAATAACAGTTTTCTCTGGCTGAATGCAGAAGTCGGGTATTCCTAAAGGCCATCTGAGGGGCAGAAGTGGGTCTTTCACCTGCCCCCTCCAGAGTACAGTTTTCACAGGCCTTCAGGAGATCCCTGAGGTAACTGAGTGCACCGCCACCCCTGCCAAAGGCTGCCACAGAAAGAAAAGGACTTTGAAATCTGCTCTGGGAGCAGGTGAACAGGCAGCTGGCTCTGCTAGTTTCAGTGCTTGTGGTGAGGAGGAAAGTGTTTTGGGGGAATAGCTCTTTGCTTAGCTACAGCCAGGAAAGACTTGCTTCTCACAAAAATAAGAAAACGACTTGTCAGCTGGTCAGAGATCTCCCAGGATTGGGGTTTGTAAAGTTTAATTCTACCCAGTGCTAGACAAGACCAGTTTTCTGTCACAAAACCGAGCACTTTGCCTTGGTGAGGAACGGGCTCTCCCCCCCGGCCCCCAACCTAGAGCCAGCTTCCCGCCTCGGAAGGGGATGGTGACCAGGGAGTTGAAGTATTTGTGTCGGATCTGAACTGGAAGCTGAAGGAGTGGAGCAGCAGACTCAGAAAAAACAAGCCTTTGCTTAGGTACATGCTGGGTTATCCCAGCTCAGGGGAAGCTCAGAGGCAGGAGATCATGCCTTCCTCGAAGGCAAGTCACCATCACTCAGATTCCCTGTGGTGTTTTGCTGAGGTTACCGCTAGTGTTGAACCACCTTGTGATTCCCCAAAGGACTTAGCGAAAGCAACAGATGCATCTATATCTGTCTGGATAATATTGATATAATTATCTTGAATTATTTTTTTATATGTTAGTCCTGCCTACTACACTATTACCATCATCAAATCCTGCGGTTCGATTGCCAGCTTCAGTTGCTGGCTGATTTGGCTGGAGCTGTTCTGGTTTCCAACAGTTTTCTCCAGTTTATAGGAAAATATGGTGTACTTTTTTTTCCTCTTTTTTTCCCCATTTCATTTTCGTGTTGCTCTTCTTTAAAGACGAATGAGTATTTTATGGTAAATTATGAAATGTCTATTATTCACCTCAGCTCTCAGAACAGCTCCAGAAATGTCACTCTGTTCTCTCAGGATGGATATGTTGTAGCAGTAATCGTTTGCGTTTATATAGCACTTGTCATCCCAGAAACTCTAAGCACTTAGCAAACTTTCACTAATTTTATATATATTCATTGCAGGTATAGAATTTATGCTGGAAGATCATCGTCAAAAGTTCTCTTGACCAGAATTTTTCATCTTTACTCTTTAGACTGTTGCTCCAGCCGCTCAACTTCATTGTGCTTTATTTGGGTAAGGCATTTAGAAAAACATGCATTTACTTGATCTGATCTCTGTATTTTGCCCATGTTTGGAGGATTAGATATTAGTGCCTTTCTCCTCTACTCTCCTGATGAGACTGCATAGGTCTCTTCAACTTTGTTAGGACTGAATGAATGTCAGTGAAGGCAGGCAGTGTTCCCTTGTGATTGTTAGTAAACATGTTACCTTCCCAAAACACTAGAAGGAGTCCATCAGGCAATTACATGGCCAGGCAAGTTTGTGTTATATACCCAGCAGAAAACAATCCTTCCATTGAAGCTGTTTTGGTCTGGACTGTGCTTAGAGTGTGTGGGCTCTGTAATGATTAAAATGGATCTGATTTAAAAAGCTTGCAGTGTATGCAATACTAGTTTTTAGTAGTCTGACTTCGTTTTGGGTAGGAAGCAATTGCTAAATGACTTTAACATGGAAGAAGATGTATGTTTTATACAAACTTTTTAAAAAGATGCAGAGATCATTTCCATGTTGTCAGAGCCCAGGTAATTATCTGTATATTGAATGTCATTGTTTTGCAGTTGAGGTATATTAAAAAGAAATGTATTTAATCTAATATTTGAAAAAATTAAACATTATGTCAATGTTGATGTTTCTCCATGTTCAGTGTAGTCCTGTTACCACCCTGAGAAGAGTTGAGGAAGTTTCCTTTTTTATCTTCTACATATTTTATACCTGCTGTGTTTAAGAGTATCTCTATCCTTATCTGCTCCCCACTTCTCTCTTTTTTTGTTACAAAAATGCTTTTTTCTAAAGATTTTTTTCTGAAAAAACCTTCTTGTCCAAGAAGTGCCACTTGATATAAAACCTAACATACAACAGAACAAATTCCTCAGTAACAGGCCTTTTTTGTTTATGATGGTGGAGCTTAACTATGCTGTGCACTGTAGCCTGCAATGTCTCTTTCTGCTTTTGAGTATCTGCTTTTTGTAATCTCTGTGGAGAAACCTGATAGTGTGCATATCTTCTTCATCAGTGTGACCGTCATTTGAATCTGTGGCCTGTCCTGTTTTATTCTTTTTCTTTCTTTTGCCATGGTTTTATGCAGAAGAGTCCAGCAAGTCTTACGAACGAACCTATGGTTCCAAGATAGGTGCTTGTCTCTATGAAACTAGTGCCTTTACTACAGCACCATATATTTCCTTCACTTTTGAGTTTCAGTGCATGCATTAGTATTAGAAGACCTGAGTTGCTTTGGCAAATAGGCAAAGAGCCTAGAGATTTTTGCAGAAACTGTACTTGTGTATGTATTGTTTAGTGTGCCATGGAATATTTGAATTCCCTTAATGAGAAAGGACCAAGCTCCCTTTAACATAAGACAGTGGGGCCTTGCAACTTCCCATGCATTTGGGAAGTTACCACATCGCAACTGAGGCAAAACAATTTGTTTCCATGTGGTGCTATTTTGCATATCAAAGCCCTCAAAAAATACTGCAAAAAGGCAAAGAACACGCATAGGTGATTATGATAGCTGTTACAGCAGTCTCCCGTCTGAAATGCTTTTAGAAATGTAGATAGATTAAAACTTTTCTTTCAAAATTCATTGTTTATTTCTTCTCCAAAGAGATTGACCACTTTTCCTAATTAAAAACTGTTTCTTCCATGTAGATATGCAAATTTACCCCTCTCTTTTGGGCTAGAAACTTCAAGGAAGTATAGCTTTATTTTAGTGTGGGACAAAACTCCAGTTTGTGTGCTTCAGTGCAGAATGTGTCTTTCACAGACTTTGCATCCCATATCAATCTGCGTATTTGAAAACATACATGACAAAATTTCTCCATATCTCCTTTATGTTGCTTTTTACTGGGTCTCAACCAAGACCAGATACAACAGTAATGAACTCTTTTGGGGTGAATTTTTCCTGGCCTCTTTTCTCAAAGCATACTGCAGCACTGTACCCTTTCAGTAGCCCTGGTAGTGATTCATTGAAGATGCAATCGCAATTTTTTTCAGCTAAAGTTCTTGAACTTGCATGACGCCGAACAGATTTTTGAGCAATGTCAATTTAATGATGGTAAAGAAAAAATATGCAGCTCTTGAGGCTCCTCTCAGGAGTTGTCTATTTACTTGGCCACCTACTGGGAAGACTTGGGGGAAAAAAGAAGACAATAAACCAGTTTTCAAAATCCACGTTGCACACTTGCACACACATGAAAAGCCTGAAGTGGTTGGTAATCCTCCTGGATGAGTAGCTGTGCTACACTATGCCCTTTCATCTAATGCATTGGGAAAGATGTGAGTTGATCATTTCCATATGGAAATTCTCTGACTATGCAAGGTCATTGTGAAAGATAAAATGCATATAACCAGAGGGGACTGGAAAACTTATGGATCTGTCCAGTTGTTTAAATCGCCAATGCTCTAAAGAAGCCAGTGACATTACAGTAGTTGCCACAAGCTGGAAGAATGCCTATGAAATCTTTCTCCTTAATATTTCCTCTTGAAACCTAGCATGAATCTGTACTGACTGGAAGCTGCTGTTATTTAACGGTTTAGATGCAAGGAGCTGGTGAAAACTGTGCCCCTTGGTACTGCAGAAGTTTTGTGCCTCTAGTGGTTGAGGATTCTGGTGAGGCACAGTAGGGAAGTGTGTTCTACTGCTGACTATGTGACACCTATTATTTAGGAAAGGGAAGGCATTGGACATCTAGGTTTTCTTTCTGAACCTCTTCGGGATGCTATAGTCCCTTCCATAAAAAAGGCGGTGCATGGAATGTCAAGAAGAATGTTAATTATCTCCCCTAAGAGGGGGATCAGTGTGAGGAGCAGCAGGTTGTGTCAGCAAGGCTGTCTAAGTCTCCTGTGAAGCAACTTTACTGGTGCCATCACACTCCATTGAGGGAACCCAAATAGGGACTGTTTGCAGAAGTGTTGAACTTGCAAAAAAGTTTACCAGATTGTTAGTGTTTGCCAACATATCTGTCTTGTTTTTGTAATTTAGTAACAGCTGCTGTCTTCATTATCACTTCTCTTATTGCAGGCCTTTATCTGAGTGATGCTGCATAACAATTTGCTCTACGGCTCTGAAAAATATCTGTGTGAAGCAGAGCTCTGGATGGTAGTGGTTCATGTCAATTTCAAAACAGAAACAGCACTTTTAATTAAAGCAGACTTACGAAGATTGCAGTACATACTAAATATCTACTAAAGGCGTATTTTCTATTCAGGATAAATCACTGTTCTGTTGCCAGTGTTTGAAATATCCTGATAGAGGGTGCTGGTGCTTTATTTTATCATCTAAAATTGGGTCAGCTTCACTTGCCTTTGTTTTTAAATCTCACCGGGTTTTTTGTGTTGATAATAAACCCTTAGGAAAAGGCTGGATTTTGCCCTTGTTTTCTAATGAAGTCTGTTAGGATCAAGTCCTGCAACAACATCTTAAAAAAAAAAAAAAGATCATGTTTGATGGGCGGATCTTTTTAGGGAGTTGTTACAACTCAGTGTTTCTGTTAGGAAATTAAATGGCCTGCAAATGTCATAGTCTGTGACTGGAGGGATCAGCAAGACAAGGAAGAAGCAGCAAGATGTAGAACATGAAGACGTGGTGCCCTTAATATCCCTGGCCTCTAGTTTGAGAAGACAAAGAGGAGGAACAGAATAGCTCTGTTGAAATGCCTACCCTAGGTTTTCTTTCTTCATTTCAGGGGAAATTGGAAGTGAAAATTACTACAGACTGCATAAAAAAAAAGATAGTACCTGTTGTTTATTGTGCTGGTTTGGAGGAGGAGGAACAACACTGCCTCTGAGGGGCTTCCAGGTGGAATTTGATTCAGGTACAAGGTCCCATCTGGAGAGATCATGAATGCAAGAGAGCCACTGAGGTGGCCCAATCCATTATGGAGGGTGTGGCCAGTTTGTTTTTGCTGAGTGTAGCCAAATGCTGAAGTTAGTAGGAAAATCATGGTCCTTTCTAATTACACTTCTCTCCTGCCAGTTTGCCCTCCACATTTTCCTATAGTAACAACACCAGAGATTGTATGTCCCTTTACTACAAGAAAAGTAAGGATTTGCTGATAGACCTGTAGGTGGCTACTGTGACCAGTCACTTCAGCAAGACAAGATGATACATAATCACTTTCTTGAGCATGGTTTAGGACTGTGGATTGAACTCTTATAGGAACTAGGACCAATACAAACCAAAGCACCTTCTGTGCTAAGTAAAAAGAGCATGTTTCACTTTGTCTTTCCTAACATAACATATAGCAGTCTGTGTACATGTCTAATAAAAAAATAAAAGGCAAACCAAAACACTCCACTATACATACTTCTAACCCTGGGGAGGGGATGAGGACATGAAGCCATGACAGATGTTAGTCATGTCACTTCATGAACTACTGGAAAGCACTCAGGTGCTCCAGTGATGAGTGTGGACATAAGACCTTAATAGAAGAGAATGGAATAGAAATTGACAGTTGTTTTCCATTCCCATTATTCCTAGACCTGAAATGTAGGTAGCACATGAAAGTATGTTCCTGAGCAAAGGCACAAACCATCTACAAACAACATGACAAAAGCTTTTTCCACTCTACTCCTAGGACTGAATGTTTTCTTGTCACTGTCCCTGCTGCAATGAGTTGTGGCATAGATGAATCCACTGGGAAGTGTGATTATGAGGGTAACATGTCTCCTATCAGCTTGCATCATCTTGCTGATGTGCCCCATCAGGATGCATATGAAGCTAGTTCATTTTCACACCTGAATCCCCTCAGGCCATAACAGCCTGCATTTAGACCGCAATGTGAGGAAGGGTATTAAGACTTGGAACATTGAGTGTGAGAGTGCAAAGGCTTCTGCTGCTTTGCAAGTGCCTCTGCTGCTAGAGAGGACTTTTCATTAGCTGTCACCAGTACTGCCTTGTGTCTTTGTTATAAAAGATTGAGGAGAAAGAGACCAGTTGAACGTATAAGCAGTTGCTATGCCCTGTGGCACAGGTGATCAGCATTATTATGAGAGCTGTAGTATTATCTTGAAGCCAGTGTTGAGTGAATACTGTATCTGGCTTGGTGGCAGAATCACTGTAAAAAAAAAGTAAATCATACAATATATTTCTGGAAGTGAAAACTTTGAAAAATGTAGTTTCAGGGTGATCTGAAATGATTTGTTTGTTCCTGAATCAGTGGCTGATTCCTGCTCAGATTAACAGGGAGCTACAGAACATTTTGATCTGTAGGTGAGCTTTTTCTCATCTACAATCAGAAGATCAGTTGCTTCTCCAGTATCTGTAACGTCAAAGATCTGGAATGGATACTTTGGCTTATCACTGGTGGTTAGGCAGTTCTGAAGGGAACTCAATTTCCTCTGTCAAATGAAGTGGTGCAAAGTAACAATGGGTGTTGGATGCAAAGGTTAGTTCTGTGATAATTCATAATTTCTGTGAGCTGTTACAAATATCCTTGAGCTGAAAAATCTAAGTGCAAACTCCTTGCCTGTTTTGACAGGGTGTTTGCTCATGTTTGATACTCTTGTGGAAATGTTTTGGATGTGTATGCCACCTTTAATTATTTGGATTTACTTGCACTACTGTTATCACATTTCAGCTAAGATATCTCTCATGCAGCTTTAGCTTCTACGCTGTTTAATGCGACATTCTGCCTGCATTTTTAATAAATATTTTTAAAAGGAAGAGATTATACTAGTCTCCACCCTGCTCCAAAAAACCTTTTCTTGTAAATGAACATCTCTTGCAGTTACTGACTAAAGAGAGCTACAGCCTGAACTGAAAAAAAATTATCCTGAAATTAGAAAGATAAATCCCAGCTTTGGAGAGACTTAACTAGTACAACAAGCTATAGAAACCATAGGCATAAGCTTAACAAAGGAAAACACTAATTGCATTCTTTGCTTTATCTTAATAGAACATGGAATTTCAGGAGGTGAAAGATGGTCAGCTATGTAGAATTCAGATGCTCTCCCAAAAGCTGAATAAATGACTTGAACAAATCACATTTTTAGATCATCAGACGTACAGGTTAGTTGGGTTTTTTTAGTGGTTTTGATTTGTTATTTTTTGTTTTGGTTTGGTTTTGTCTGTCCAAAAAATACCCCAAATACTTTTGATAGCAACACTTCCTGGTTTGGGAAGCGGAAATTATTCATCTACTTGAAGCAACTGTCATCCCTTCAGATGCTTAGTATCCCAAAAAGGTAATTTCAGCAAATGCAAATGTGTTGAGCCTCCCTAGTGAGGCTTAGGGAGGGTATTCTATCTGGATCCTTTTATAAATTGCCAGGATGTACATTTGTATGTGCTATTTAAGATTTATCTGATCTGGTTTAAGTGAAAGCTGCCCCTCCAAAATTGTGATGGGGATGTGGCTTCTGCGTGAAGCCAGCAGAAATGCACTGTGCATACCTGGAAACTCCAGGAAAACTCCTTCATGGGCACAGACTACCTAACAAATGGTAGTGAGGCTCTTCATATACCAAACTCTCTTGCCAATGCATGAAGAAAGGATAGAGATTAGCTTCTGGTTTTGATGTAACTTTTGGACACAGATAAGGATGTGGATTAATATCTTGAAAAGACAAATTAATATACAAAATAGATGAACATGAAATCACAAAAACATTTGTTCCTTTTTGCTAGTGGCTCCTGGCTTAGATTCAGGCAACTGGATAATGAAAGAGGAAGCAGATTGCACATCCTTGACTTCTAGCACTCAGGTACGGGTCACCAAAGTCTCCAACTGTAATACTGTGAATGTTTTTTATGCAAATGCTTGTATGTTTGTCTTGGGAATTAAGAGATCATCCCAAACTTGTTTTTCAGGTGACTTCACAGGAACCTTGTAGAAAAGCACCCTGGTGCTTTGTTGGATAGGATTAGGATACATTGTAATATTGCCACCCAGTCAGTGCAGGCCAAAGACTTTGTCATCAGTAGAGCCAATAAAATGGATCGCATTCCCCTGGGTAGCCAGTATACCTCAGCTGGCTCAACAGTATTTATTTGTGGCTGGAGCAAGGGGTTTCATTGTTCTTGGATTGGAGTCTTTGTTGTGGGGAGCCCTGCCAGATACGCTGAGCACTTTAAATATCTGAGCAGATGCTTCCTGGAAGCACCAGTATCAGTCAGGAATCTTATTCCTTACCTTATGAAATCTAGACTTAGTTTATTTACTGTCTCTGAGAAATGTTGTATCTCCCTGAGATTCAGCTGCTGAGTTGCTGCATTTCCTAAAGATTTTCTCTTTTTCCTTCATCAGTTTAATGTCATGGTAATGCCATTTCACAAAATATTGATACAGCTCTGCCTTCCCTTTCCTCCTCCTCTTTTCTCTGTCAAACACCTGCATTCTCTTATTTAAGTCTCTTTAGAAGGTCCCACTTTTTTCCTCATTCCTGCTTTGCCCTGTCTCATTAGGTATCCCTCGCCCTTTGCACTTTTCGTGCCATCGTGCTCACTTCAAAGACATTACTGAGTCCTGAGAAATGTATAATAAAGGGAAATTTATAGAGAAGGAGGGGGAAATAGGACCTTTGGCTGGATCTCAGCTTTTTTTATTAACAAATACCCTTTGGTAATGAAGACTTCAAGGGGGCTTCATTAGGGTTTAAGAAGAGAACAGCGTGAGAGTTAATTACCTGGAGCCAAGAATCTGTATTTTCCCTTCAGCAGTCCAGTGCTATGCTTTAAAGGCAATCAATGGAGAGTTGTCTGGCAAACATTCAATCTTTCCTTGAAATGTTCAGTGTAATTAGAGCCTCTCCTGTCTGTTATGAAAAGACAAATTGTTTGTGGACCATTAGCAGTTGAGTACTGTAGTATGCCTTCAACCTTTATCATAATTATATTACCAATATTCATGGAAATTTCCCAAACTGAGAAATGGGAACTTATTACTAAGCTAATTGCTTGGTAATGAATTGCTGCTGTTCGTGGAGAAATACTCTATTTATTTTTTCCCTTTCATTTTATTTAGGGCCCTCAGTATTCACAATGCAAATGCAAACCAACTGAGAAGCTTTCTGTAAAAAGAGTCATCTATCCCATGGTTGTGGCTAATTTTTGTTTCTAACTGGGGCTATGAACTACTGTGCAGGGGGAAAAAAATAGTCAATCCAACTCTGTTCAAAATTAACTGGCTGGAGAGACACAAATATGTCATTAGTTTCACAGAAGCTACTATCAGCTGCTTAGCGGAAAAATGATTTTGGAGTTTTTCTTTACTGATACTTTGATGCTTTAAAGCTATTATGCCTTTGCATGTCTCGCTTGCCTAACTGTAAGTCCTAATGTGATTGCTATAATGCAAAGGCATACTGTAGCTTCAGTCCGTCAAGAATGCTAGCAGATACATACATGTGTGAGATGGAGATGTGGTAAAAGAGTGGATTTGGGTTTAGGGAGCAGTAATAAATGCTTAATAATTTTTTGAGTGTCTCAGTAGTGATAATCCTTGTCACTGCAAACCTTTGAAAAAAGATAAAGAAGTTTGACTCAAACAGCCAGTTAATCATATTGAATAGGAAAAAGAGTGGATGGATGAGTCAGTTCTGTTTGCTTTGTCACCTTGAAAGCAGCCACTGTTTTATAACATTCAGTCATTACACGGTGTGTGTGTGTGTGTGAAGTTACAAGAATGATTTTTAATATAGAAGGCTGACCAGGTTCAGAGTCAGCTGCGGATGAAGTACTTAATTGTCTGTGAAGCAGGATACTTGGCATGCCAAGAGAAAAAGAAAGCATATCTCTAGGCCAAGTTGACCAGGAAGTTTTGAATGAGGTGCCAAACATGCAAACTGCAACTCAGCTGTTTCCTTCCAAAGACGTGGGGGAGGGGGAATACTATTTAAAATTACAGGTTTCAGTGAGGCTGCAGCTACTTATGCCAGATGAGGGTCTAATCTAAAATATCCAGCTGCATTGTGATATTTCATCCTATGAAGCATTAAACAGGGAGTAATAAGAATGCCTTCCTATTTAGTACATTAGATCAAGTGGACTAGGACATAGGATTTGGTATGTCTGGTTTTCACTACCTTCTCTAGTGCTGTCTTGTATGCTAAATTTCATACTGATTGTGTGCAGTACCTTATTGAATGAAACAGGACATGCCAATTGCCTACCTTAAAGAAATGAGGTGTGTGTTTCTGTCCATTGATGATAAGTAACTGATCTTCATCACGTTTCTTATCATAATATACCTACTTATTAGTAGTCTCTTGTTTCTGTTTGGACCACACTGGCTGTTCTCAGTTCGGAATAAGACCCATTTCACTGTTCCCCTCCCTGGGCTGATTCACATCCAGTACATTATATTTTGTGTTCCAGGTACTGTTCTGAGCCAACATGTTTAAGCTCTGTTGTGTTGACATGCAGCCTTTTGATCAGTTCCCTAGTCACGGAAACTTCTCTTCTAAGAAAGCTTTCCACATAAATGTGCTTTGCTTCTCTTACCCTGTTCTGTGTCCTGTCACAGTATGCTGTCCCTGGCTTCTCTCTTGTTGTTCCCTTCTATGTGCAGTGTTCCTTGATGAAAACGTCTTTTGTTTTCTTCCCTGCTGTTTTTTGACAACTTCTTTTCTATTATACTCTCCAAGGTTTTCTTCCTTTTTTTTTTTCCTTTTGTTTCCTGTCCAGCTAGCCTATATTGACTTTTTTGGACATTAAAGATGCTTAAAAGCAGTTTGAGAAACATATTCAGGACTCTTAATTTTCTAAATGGTGTTGTCATCTTTCTTTTCTGCACTCAGACAATTCCTGTCCCCCGTGAAGGCTGAAAGCATGGGACTGCCATGGTTTTTGGTTTGTGGATTTTTTTTGGGTGGGACACACACACCTTTTTTCTTTAAGGTAGGTAACCAGCATGTCCTATTCCAGTTCCTTGTTGTTTTTTTTTTTTTTTAATGTGACTTGCAAACTGATTAGCTATTATAGCAGCACAATCCGTACATGAGTATAAGGTAAAGCCTTGATAAATCCCTGTGCAAGGGGTACACAAAATGATTGCCACTGCTCAGGGCCATGGTAGGAAACTGAATACCTCCCAGACCCTGGTCAGGGTCTTCAGCCAACTTTCATGTCCTAACCTGACTTGGGGTGGGACTTCTGTTGCTGGGACATGGTGTTGAAGTCGGTGGTGTCTTTTTGGGCTTTCTCAGTAAACCTGATCCAGAAGAACCAAGGCAGAAATATTGCGTTGATCCTGGAGAGAGACAAATGGTGTTAGAGCTGGCAGTAGAGCACAGTAATCCTTTGCTTGCAGCTCTGGGACTAGCCCTCCAAAACTGCTGCTTCCCATGTCACTGACTTCTTTGGTGTGTTTTGGTACTGTGGTGGCTGATGGAACTCAAGGCAGCCTATTGGTATTTGGAGCGTGAATTTTAAAATAGCTATTGAGACAGCACCCAGCAGACAGGCCACAGGAAAACAGAGGGGTTCACAGACCAAAGCTGTCTGCATCCTAACCAGGAAGGACTAGGAATAATTTTGTATTTTAAGAAAAAAGCTAGGGAATTAAAATTATATCCTGCATGAGAAAGCAGTCTAGGAAATTATCCTTAACAGAGAAGAGCAGACATCATTAATCTTGGTGCAAAACAAATCTTCCACACTAGGGGGATGTGCAATGTATGAAGGCTGTCTCTGTGTAGTGGAGGAACGTGCCAGAATCTCGCTGCCAGGAGACATATATGCTGTATGTCTTGCCTAGACCACAGATCAGACAAACTGACTCACTCAGTAGCTAAAACACAGGTGCTGTGTGTGGCATCTCTCTTCCCATCCTGGCTACGGTAGTAGCTAGTGTGGGCAAGCCAATTGCTCTAGGTCATACAAGTCAAATCAGCATGTAAGCTTGTTTTACAAAATGAGCAACACTAGCAAGCTGCAGATAAACAGCTCAGGTGCTTCAAACTGATTTTTGTGAAGTAATCTGGATGACAGTGAGATTTTTAGATACCAGTACAATGACAGTGTGTAGACATTGTCCCTGTTTGTTTTCAAAAGTTTGGTCTTTTCATGAATAATATATAGTCACCTTCTTCATACTCTTCTCTGTACTCAAATTATCTGGGATGTTTCCTCAGTCTTTGACTTTAAAAAAAATCATGACATTGAACAATATCTGATCCGTGCAGGACTGCAGCCATAACTTGTGCCCAGATTCTGCTTCGCATGTGTCTCTAGTTATGTGTTGCTCCCTGTTGCTTGTTAGCTTGCCGTTTTGGACAATTACCGCCCATTGGATACTAAGTAGGAGTGCTCAGACTGACCTGCCTTGTTAATAAGTGCTAAGGAAAGGGGTAAAATGACTTCTGTAGCTCCAAGGAGGAGCTGACACTTGCACCAGTAACACATCACTGCACTTTTTTTTAATTTTTTTTCTTGGGTGCCTGCTTGATGAATGTCTTCCAACAGCGCCAGTTTTATGGGACCTGACTGTGGCTTGAAAAGAGCAACACTGGAACTTGCTCAGTAGCAAACATTTGAGGACTTTATAAAATGGCATGGATAACTGTTCAGGAGAAATATGTGAAATATCAGTATCACAAATCATTGTTTAAAGAGACAGTGATTATGACAAAAACTCATTTGTACTTGAAATACTGTTGTAAGATCAGATGATGTTTGACAACATGGGCATATGAACAAAAGTATGCTAGGGACTAATGTATAGTATAAGTTCTTCCTGTTACATGTTTGATGTCATCTAAATCTATTTATAAAGCACTTCTAGGAAATATTTCTTGTAAATAAAATCTGCTGTGCTCTTCTGCTGGGAGTCAATGAAAAGCAATTGATGTCCTGTGTAGAGTGATGATCACAGAGCACAAATGAATGCCATGAGTATGATGTCATTTGTCTCGCAGTCTGAAGCAGGCAAGACCAAGCGTAGAAGAGCTGAGATACGTGGAAGTCATTGGGGCTGAGGGAAAATGGTGGGTTGTTCTGAAGTGAATCCCTCATTTGTTTCCTTACTTACGGAAAGACTTAGATTTTTCAGAAGTGTCCAGGGAACCCTGTCACTGCCATTGTTAACTGCGATGGATGCTTGTGTCCAAGACATGAGGATTGCTCAGATCTTTTGTACCTCTCTACCCCTAACTCTCAAATTGCAACCGTGGGTTTGGGAGTTTTCATAAACACCATCCAAGTGACAGAGAGCAGCTGATGTCCCTGTAGCAGTGCTGTATCTGCCTCATTCCCAGTGTATCCAACTTGTTCACCTGTTTTCCACCTCACACGCAGATATCTGAAATCTGGTGCAGTTTTGAAGTAAGAAGAACAAATGTTATTTTGGAACTTGTGGGATGGTTTGAATATTTGAGTTCTCTTTCTACAGTTTTCAGTGCCATTAAAATATTTATGGACTTTTACAGGACAAATTTACGTGCATGAAGAATCTGCGGGCATTGGCAGCAAAGGTAACATTTGAATTGGCTTATCCAAAGTTAGTCAGATTGTGTTTTGGTGTGTTAGATGCAATATATCAATACCAAGTTTAGACATCCTAAGGTAGACTTTTAAAAAAGTTTTGACATGTGACTGAGTTTGGTCCATCAATGGTGGACTAATCAACTCATGATTCATATTGTCCTTGTGCTTGTGCTATTTGGAGTCTTGCTGTATGATTGTATCTTAAAACCTCTCCCGTTATCTGTTAAGCAGGATTTTCGGGATGTTATTGGCACTGGCATTTGTTTTGGAGTTTTCCTTGATAAAGCCATGTCTGGTCAGAGGAATTGCCTTGCTGTTGAAACCCCAAGATCAGTAAACAGCCTATGATCCTTAGGCAATTAATGTTATGCAAACACCTGCATTTTTTCCCCTGTGGGCTGATAAGAGCTAAAGACTTAACTTTTTGTTCTCTTTAATGTAGCCTACTCAAACGTAAGGTGTGCTGACCATGTAAATTGTGACGTAATAACGTCACATCCACCACCAGCCCTGAGAGGTAAGTTAACATCTTTTATTTATAATACGTAGCTCCTCATCAGCAACCAAACTTTTTCATGTGGGAAAACACACTTTCTAGGTGAAAGGTAGCCTTTAAAACTATGTTTGTAGGGGACAGATTTTTTTTCATGTGAAGTTAGGTAAAATGGCTGGAATATCTAGCAGTGGTTCAACCACTAAAATGCAGCAACAAGTAGACTTACACCCTGCATGAAAGTTGATTGATGGGTCTTTCCTCCCTGTCTAGATCTGATTTGCAAATACAGATGTTTCTTCTGTATAACCTCCCACATTTCTTGCTAGGCTGAAAATTCTTTGTGAAAAATCTTTATCTTGTCTAGCTTCAGTTAATGACTATTCCTGTTTCTAAAGGTGGTACTTTTTGCTTTGTTTTTAATATTATGTTCTGAGAGCCTGGAGAGACATACCTAAGACACATATTTAAAATGTTTAGCTACAGTATGTCTTGTTTATATTAACCAGCCTTTTGGATGTAATACACTATAAATTAAGAACATTACTTTTTGCATGCTCTGTTCTCCCTCCTACTCTCTTTCCTCCCCCCATCAGCAAGGAAAAGTTTGCAGCCTGTGTATCTTGAAGTATCCCTTGTGATGCCTTTGTAAGCAACATCTTAAAGGTTAGTCCAAGAGCCTGGCTAAATGTTACCAGCTCTTTAGGGAGAGTGACAAAGATACCCTCTAATGTGGAGATGAAATCTTTTAAGTCTGGTAAAACCTTCTGATAATAAATAAGAAATACTTTGCCTCTAATATTTCATTTTGTGCTTTAAAGTGCACCTGCTGACCTGTGCTTTACAAGCAAAATTAAAAAGTAACGGCTTCTCATTATTATTATAAGCCTTTTGGGAACACCAAGTTTCAGGAAAAATTATTTATGTCAGTCTTTGGATGAGTTTTCAAAATCACAGAGGGTGAATGGCTCAGGAGAACGGTACAAGGGTGCACCTTTGGCTTGTTTGTTTGAATCAGGAGCAGCTGAAATTTTGTAATCTTAAATGGATACCTAAATTTACAAATCAAAATTTAGAAAATGGGAGTTGTAGAAACAAGCCTGTGATGGCAGGCAATATTGCTAATCTTGATCGGAGGGGTGGTGATATATACCTGAGCAGGTATTTTCCTAAGGACAAATACCTGAAAATACGTGAGCAGGTATTTTCCTAAGGACACCTGGGAAGATGAAGGAACTGAGGTCATCTGAGCTGAGGCAGGGTTGCACACATGAAGGGGCTGGCTTGGTGAGTACCACAGGGCAAGCAGTTGTCTTGCTCAGCTAGGACGTGTAATGCAGGACTGTGTCTGTGTACTGCGCACCCTCTGAGGAGGCTGCAAGTGTTGCTCAATGAATCCTGCAGCTAGTTGTTCTTATCTTGCAGTGTTTCAAATTTATGTAGCATTTTCAAGGAATGGGAGCATGTGTTGTGCTTTTGCACCTCCTTTCAGATTGGAGTTGCTCTGAGTCGTGCTACCTTGTAAAACACTCTCTCTAATGGCTTGTGTTTCTGGCTGATTCGTTGAACTTCATTTACAACACTTGTAGCTATAAATAGTACAAATTTTCAATGAACATAGCTATGATTTCTTGAGGGTGTAAGTGCTGGCATTACATTTCTGGTTATGAAATTCTGCTGTTGTTCAGAGATTTAGGCACATAAATGCCATCACATGCATTTTATTTCAATATGATTGCAAAGTTACATCACTAACAAGGGAAACAAGATTTAAAGAGCAATCCCAAATGCATCACAAATGCTAAAATAACGTAACTTTGAAGTTTGCTTATTAGATTGCTTATCTTAAAATTGACTTTTCAATATGTCTGTGGCTAATCCTTGTAATTTTCTTGCCACAGCAGGGAAAATCATCCTATGACTTCGCATCTGTTTAAGTTGGAGCTTCTGGATTTCTGAACCTATGAGTTGAGTTGCTTATGTCCTTGTGCAACTGAGGGAGATATCCTGAAACATGCCGGTTTATCAGGGTTAAGTAATTAGATCCAGGAATGCGTTTGGCTAGAGATTTTGGCAACTCAGTTTGTTGTGTTTGTATGTGTATATACACCTCTGTATGTACATGTACAAGTTTATGCTCTGAATTTTCGTCAGTCTGGATAATCATCTAGATTAGCTGAGACACCCTGAACAGCCACACTGGGTGATTTCCCTTCAGAGCTAAACACTGTTTGTGTGTAGAGCCTCATTTCCCACCTTTTCTCATGGGTGAGATGTATAATATGGGGACAGGGGGATGGGGCGGGGAATAACGGAATTTGGTAATATCAGTGCATGGATCTAGATGATGAGAAAAGGCTGCGCTGTAAATGGAGCATTTATGGTGTAACTGGATGGGACTCAGGAGAACTGGAGCATGCAGCTCTCATTGCCATGCTCTTGTGGGCCCTTCTGAGAGTCCTGACCATGACCTGCTGCCCATGGGCAGAACTGAGTGGTGGCCGGTCCTGCTATGGTCTCTCACTAATGGGATGTAGCTAGTGACCTTGACAGAAGGTTTGCAATGTCAGCTTTCTGTTGCCTAGGTAAAAATTTTAGGAGCCCTGAGCTGCCCCAATGAGCTTTGTTTCATTAGATAACCAGTGTCAATTTGCTCTCTGAAGGTCAGCAGAACATTACCCTCTTATCTCCACCTCCCCTTATCCAGTTACTGAGGACCTGGTGGCTACACAGAAGAAAAAAAGATTTGCTGTGCTTCTAAAAGGATATTTTTAGGAGAGGGCTTTGTACATCACTGATAGGACTATGAAGATAAAAGCTGAGATAATATACAGGGGGTTTTCTGTACATCCTGGCATCCTCTTTCTCCCATCAACCCTGATTTTGCCAAATTCTCATTTCCTTCTATTTCAGAAAAAAACTCCCCTCCTCATATGGAAAAATTCCTGTGTGGGGAAAAATAACCACTGAGTGTAATAGATACGAACTAATAATTGCTCTCCGAGAATGACCTTTTCGATTGACTGTGACACTACTGCATTGTACTGAATAGGTGCCATAAGATTAGTGGCATCATTGGGTAGCTGTGATGCTCAGGAAGCAGGAGAATATTCAGTGCTTAAATATCACATCACAATTATTGTCCCTTTGTACACTGACTAATTTATAGAGAGCCTAGCAGTGTTTGCTGTGGCCTTGAGACCAGCACAGGTTTTCCAGTCATCTGTCTTCACTCGTACACATACAATACCTTTGGAGCATGGCTGGCATGCACACATCTATTTTCTGATGTGAAAAACATATTTTAGCAGTATTCCATGCAAAGAAATATGTTCTACATGAGCCCATTTGTTTGAAAATAAAGGATGTGGACAGAAAAAACCCCACATTTGTGCCATTTAAATTTGTATGCTCTTTTCAGAGTTAGTTTTGGATTTTCTACCACATGGAAGATATTACCTAGAATTCAAATTCAATTGTAGCAAAATGCAGTAAAAATGTAAATGAAAACTGTTACAGCCATGGGAAGCACAAAGTGAACCCTGCTACTAAGCAAACTGAATTTTAAAATCTGAGTGCCAAATTCAACTCTGATGCAAGCCATCTGAATCTACATAAGTTTTCTCATGTACGTTACACTGGTAAAACAAAATATTATTAATAAATCTGAGCTGTGTCAGACTTGCAGATTTCTAACACGAGAGACTAAAAAAATTCTAGGTTATTTTTCCCATCTTTATGAAAGTTTTTTATTTTTTTTTTCTTCTTTCTTCTTTTTTTTTTTTTTTTAATGGCATCTCTATATTTGTCTTATTCACTTTTCCCCTGCTAATATTTTAGAGATAGTTGAATGCTCAAGAGGGAAACTATTTGTTGTAGGCTTTGAAATACTGTACATGCTTTCACTGCAAATATATTCTCATTAAGTCTACAATGGCTATTTTTTATCTGGGAATTGTCTGTATTGATCTTCAAAGAGCCTATCATATGTAAAAGTATTTTAAGCAACCGTCTATGTATTGGTTCAAAAATATACCTCACGTAAAAAAAGTTTCTATATTCTCTTGTTTTCCCTAGCTATACACATCTGATACTTGTATTCAGTCAAATGTTTTAGTTATGTGAAAAGCTACAGAAGATTTGGTCCAATCTGGGGTAGCAATCTTATTTCTACTGACTTTTGGGATATTTTTATTTATTATTAAAAAAACAGAAAATGTCTTACAAACGCCTTGGAAATTTGTTAGAAAAATTCCTGGTATTTTGAAGGCAAGCAATGGCTGTGGTACCTTGCTGAAACTTTTAGGAGTTCTACTTTTTTACCCCTCTGATTAGCTGGTCAACCAAGAGATTTATTTTTTTTATTAATATTGATTTGATACCTCTCTTTTTCTGACACTTGCCTTTCAGTGAGATAATGCTTTGATTTTATAAAATGCAACAGAATCTTGATCAAATCAACATGATGTTTTAAAAGGCCATTATTAGGGAAAAAAGCTGGAATAAAAACACAATAAAATTTTTCTTTGTCAAAGGAAATGTTCTTTTGTTTACATTCCTCTATCTCTGGGTTAGTTTGATGGTTCATGCGAAAACATAGCCATGGTCATGTCTTCCAATCCTATATGCTACATTAGCATTTAGCAGGAAGGTAATTTCTTTGATAATTTTAGTGAGCTGGCAACATTTCCCTCTGAGGCAGAAAGCTTTTGCAATCTCAACTGCAGATCAAGTCTTCTTTCTCCAGATCCCTATGGAGAATTTCTGTGGAATTTCATCATAGAAATTTGAGTGCCTGTTACTTCAAAGGCATTTCCAGCATCTAAGAATAGTCTCCCAACCAAGAGACTGATTTTCTTTTTTTTTTTTTCCTGCAAAATTTTATAGTTTAAATTCAGTGGAATACATTGCATTTCTATTTTATGGCTGCTGTAGGTTTCAATAATGGTAACAGTGAGCAGTAGAGAATAGAAATCTGATATACCATTGTTTTGAAAGTGTGCTGACTACACAGCCTGTGTTCTAGTTTGCTGGTCCTGAGCCTGTCCAGAGACAGTAATCCTTTACCAGTTAGGTTTCATGGGGATGAGATGAGAGCTTGTGGTCAGCTATATATAAATTAAAATTATGAAGTCTGGTAAAGGTCAGAGCCACAAAAAACCCCAAGGGAATGTTGTTTATGGCTCCATGTTTATGTTTAAATACTGTGATTTAGCTTAACTGATATAATTCACAGAGAGTCATCAGAAGGAAAGAAAAAAAGCAAAAGGTGTTAAATTAAATGAGGTGTGGCCATCTGTTTTTATACTGGTGCAGAAAGTGGGGTTAAGTTTAGAGATACATTGGTGTGGTTGGTCAGGATAGCATTTCATATCTGGTATTGGAAATTATGTTGGAGCTGCCGTAAAAAGGAAAAAATTGTGATTTGAGATAAGGAGGCTAATCTCACAATCAGTCTAATCACAATTCCTGGTGCTTGAAGCCTTACTCTCATCTCCTTTTGAGAGTCACTGTTTATAGCTGCATTCAAAATGGAGCGAAAAAAGTGCGTGTTTTTGGGCCTACCACTGCATTTCATCTTTTCAAACACTTTGGTAAACCTGATGTGGAAGGTTGTGCACTGGTTTGTCTCGTACAGCATCCAGAAGTGTCCCTTCTTAGCAGCACACATTGCAAGGAAAATAATACTGTGATTGTAGCATATCACAAATCACCATATGAAAAAAAAAATGTAGCAAGATGTGCCTTATTTCTTTAGCTGTATTTTGAGAATTAATGAAATAGAGTAACTTCATACTTGACCAATTTTTTTCATACTTGGCATGAATGTACTTGAATGTACTTGAATAAGTGTACTTTTTAGTGAATGGAAATGATCAAAAATGGTGTTTAGACGTTTGGTGTATTTGCTGATTAGCATTCAGACAAAAGTGCCATCCTGGGAAGATGCAACATGTGCATCATGATGATGATTTTTAACAGGGGAATAAGATTATTTAATACTGATCCATTAAAAAAAACCCAAACCCAAAAAAACACAACCCCCCCCCTAAAAACAACACCCCACCAAAACCACGCCACACTCTGTAATTTCTAATTGGACTTGAAAATGATTGACTGAGAAGGTCTGTGAAACTATAAATAGTTTGATATTAAAATAGATTATGTTTATATCAAGCATATAACACTGGAATTAAACAGTATGTCATAACGGTTATGAGGTTTTCTGCATGGTCATGTTGCATGCTAGGTATTGTACAGAGATGCAGTGAATAAGGGACTCTGATCTGGCTTGATGTAGAAAGCTGAGGCAGGTTTGTTTTTTCTATGTCTCACTATCCAATATTCTGCATTTGTTCTGAATTTGAATTTCCATTGAGGTTTTTAAATAAGATTGCTAGACCAAAGGAAATCATTAGTCTTTGAAAGAGTTTTTTTTTTTCTTTTCTTGGAATAAATTGTGTAGTCACATATGTGTCTGTCAGATATGGTTCAAATCAAAATTTGGTGAATCTCTTAATGACAATTCCAAGATTTTTCATTTTTTAAAAATCGAGCTTGAGTGAAAAGTTCACTGTAATTATATTTAACATCATTATTGTTATGATAAGTGCTCATTCTTTAAAAATCTTGAAATATTCCCTTACCTATACTGTCAAAGGAATTTGACATTCTCTACAAACATGCATACATTAGCTGAATAGGATGAGGGAAAACACATGCTACGTTGGAAGAAAGATTAAACTTAACAAAGAATTATTCCATAGAGACTGGACAAGTAAGAGGCAACGAAATCCCCACTGTCTCTTTCATTTGTGGTTGATATGGATGTTTACAGAATGACATCAGCTCAGAAATGCATGTCTTTCCACCAGAAATTATCTGCCGTATGCAAACACTAAACGTATTTGGGGGAAATGCTGCTGCAAACCCCCCTCTGAGTTGGCTGGATGTTAGGTTTCCCTGTGCTTCTTCTCGTGGGTGAGTGATGCACTTCTCAAGTGCGCTCTGTGAAAAGCTGAAATCTGCCTGAGCAGAAAAGACCATCAACTCCATTTCAGTCCATCAGTCTCTAGACAAAACTTAAGTTTTCTGTGAATGCCTCTCAGAGCTTTCGTAGGAGTCTCTCAATCACAGTGATTGTGACACAATGGTGATATACTTGCATTGATTGACTGTGGGTCAAGGGGAAAGCAATCCTTCTTACTCCAACCTATGCCTCTACCCTCTGGAAGGGGGACAGTGCGGTCGGCCCTTCTGTGGGTCTTAGTTTACAGGAGCTTGTAATGCCTGTCTGACCAGGCTTGCATAGGCTCTAATATATTCCTATAATATTTGCCTGCACAAGGTGTAAAAGGTGTAAAACGGTAGTCTTGATATGAAGTCTACATTTTGTACATTATTGCTTACACTGACCATCTGAAACAAGGATAGGGTAGCTAGAAAAGATGAAGAAAAACACATTCTTCCTTTCATCCTTCCTGTCTTTTCTTTCTGATCTGTTTGGATAACCAGCACAGATTAATGACAGATCATAATATAGTGCTTAATTGGATTTTATTGTTTTCACTTGCTGTACACTTAAATTTGGTCCATCCCAGCCATTAAAATAATGATTATTCTGGTTTTAAAATAGTAACTTCTAAAACATCTTGACTTCTTTTAAACTTTTTAAACTTCTTTTTATTATGGTTGTTGGATCTTTCCTGTGGACAGGGAAAGCTATGAGCTAGTGGAAAATGCTGGGGTTCCCTGTCATGTGATTCCAGGGTTTTATATGCTGTATTGTTTTGCATATTATTTTAATGCATACACACACATATATGCATATATACACTAAAGTTGCAGGAGTTGGGAGCTGGCCTAACGGGACAGAGACTTACGTTTCAAATTTAAATACCAGTGAATTGATTCTCTAATTGGCAAATAAGACCAGCTGGGGATGGGTGAATCCATGTCTAAAGGGACATACTGGACTTCAATGTGATTTTTTTTTTTTTTTTTTAAACTAGTTCAATGTGTATACACACAGATATATATAGAAACACCTTTTATAATCACAGAAAGCTGGTTAAACTTTTTCTCCTTATTTTTCCTCTCTGTAAGAATAACATGCAGTAACTGTTTGGCGTCATCTTTCTCAGGCTGTTTCTACCTCCAGAAAATGATTTATTAACTAGAGTTCAGCTGCTTTTTGCTTTTGTTGCTGTTGACAAAAGGCATGTTTAAGCATGTTAAATTGGCTTAATGCAGTGGACAGAAATGATGGCTAAGAGTAGCAGAACTTGCTGCCAACACATATTTCTTCTTTGTACCATTTATGAGGAGTAGTTAATCTGACCTCAAAGAAAAGAAACATATGCTCCACCAGATAAGGTGCTAGAGATGAATGAATCTGTCTGCTATGGAGTATTTGTTGGAATAAGAGAGAGCACACACACACACACACACACAAAAAAAAAGGAGCATGAGGGAAGGAAAACTTAGACAGCCAAGTTCCAGAAGGAAAAAAGTGAAGTAAATCTGGGAAGTGACAGAATGAAAGAAGAGAGTGTGGATTAATGAGAAGGAAGGTAAAGAGGCAGGTGTGTTGGCAGTCAGCACTCCCTCTAGGGCCTTGCTCCTTCTTTTGACCTCGGTAGTAGTTCTGGATTGTGGCTTGAGCAGTGTGGGTCTTCTAACAAAATAAGCTAAAAAACAATCATGCTACTTGAGAAGAATAGTTTTGTAACTGCATAACACTAATAGTCAGTAGGGTCTCCTGGCCTCAGTAGTACATACAGGTTCCTGCACATTTTTTCGAATGTGTTATTAATTTTTATGTCAGTCCAGTGCTAAATACACAAAAAGATAGAAAAAATATCTGACTGGCTAGAAGCTTGAGATAAAGTGTAGGTTTTTACAAAGGAGGAAATTAAAAATAGGAGAGACATAAACAGAAAAGAAAGAGAAGAAAATGAATCTGAAACACAAATCTGGGTGGCTGTGTAGAGGCAGCATTTCATATCCAGGCTGCTGGCTTCAGTCTCCTTCAAAGGCAGCGGTAAAGATAAAGGAGTAAGAAGATAGCATTGATGGACCTGATATCTGGACATTGGAACCTGATCTGAATTTCAGTTTCTTTTAAGCAAACTGCCTCTAATCTCTGTCATGTATTTTTGGTATATCTCGTGTCCTGTAATGAACCAAGGGAAGTGGTGATATTTGGACTTTATATACATGAGCAAGATTTTTCCTTTGTCTGCATTTTAACTATTTTCCCCACTTTCACTAAGAGAGAATCACTGTGAACATAAGGTGTTTTCAATTCATTCAATTCTGACTGGGTATGGTTTTTCTTCAAATGGTAAATTTTGGTTACCAATAGCTTGTAAGTTGGATTTTTTTTATTATTTTAAAATGTTGCAATTACATACTGAGTTTTGGTGATTGATCTTGTTAATAACTTTATTTGCAAAAAGTTACCAAAAAATAACTTAAAATGTATGTAGGGCTGAAGCTGAATGTACAAACTTTCATTTGTACTTATTTGAAAACTCAGATGAGTTATTTGTAGCTTCGTCATGTTGTTCAACTTCTGAATGAAAGTTATGGCCACGTGTGATCACTCAGTCACCTGTATAAGAGATATGAACGTAACAGTGAATGTAAGTGACTTTTACTCTGTATCACAATATATAATGCTGTCTCTAACAGTGGCAGTGGACATCTCCATGCAGTGCCGAGGGCTGGGTGGCCACCCCGTTCTCCACGGAAGGACTGACTGATGCCCCAGATAAGGGACCACAGGGGAGGCTTTTCTCTCTATTACATAGAGGGTACATCCCTTGGCTGTTTGCATCTCTTCTAAAAGTTGTGGTTTTAATTCTGGAGGCCCTTAATGTGGTCTGCAAGGTACTGGCCTGTTTCAGATCTACAGTGATCTTTCCTTTTCCTGCCTTTTTTCCCCCCAGTAATTCTGCTAATATGTGGTACCTTTGGGGAGCTAATATTTCAGCCCTTCCACAAATACCAAAGGTAAGAAATCAGCAAATGTGAATTTAATTTTGAAGTAGTGGGCAGGTAATACTGAAGTCGGAAGTGCTGTTCAGATGGTTAAATTTTGAAGTACTTCACCAGTGGTATGAAGTAAAGCCAGTAAAATAGGTTTTTTGTCTACCTAGAAAGAGAGATGGATAATTTTCATGAAATGGAATCAGAACCTTGTTTTTGAAGCGGGCTAGTGAATGCCTTCTGGACAAGAATCTGTTAGTGAAGAGGAGGGAGCTACACCATAACTGAAATAGTGGGGTCTCTAGCCCACCCTGGCTGCCTGTGGGTCACCAGCAAATTACAGTCAGTCCGATGTTAAAACAAAATCAATTAAAGCAAAGGACCAACAAGGCAATAAAAAGAATTTGTTGATATCAGCAAGGAGCTTGGGTCAGTCCCTGAGGATGGTGAAGCCTGAGGCTAAGCCAGAATTAAATGTTTTTTTTTGTTTAATAGATTTTCCCTTTTCTTGTTTTCTACTGGAAAATGCTACCATGGCATGTAGTTGGCAGCTGTGTCCGGACTATAGTTAAACAAACTGACATTTAAGGTACGAAAAATTGCCCTGGAAGACAGATACAAACAGCCAGACTCAGTGATGGGCAGATGTCACTAGAAAACCTCTCACTCAATGATTGGCATCAGCAGCTAAACTGCCCAAAGCCAACTGATAAGTGAGGAGGACTAGATAGCAATGCCTGCCTGCCAGTATGGGGCTGCCCGGTCAGGACAATTCAGGCTGACTGCATGTTTCAGCACTATCTAGGGACGAAAAGAGATGTGATTTTTTTTTTGCTGACACTAACATTTAACTTTCACCTATTGTGTCATTAAAAAAAAATAATATTGGTAATTAAGGCATTAGAATATCAGGAAACTCCCCTTGTTAAGTCTGGTACTTGATAGAATAGGAATTAGTGGAATAGGTAATGGCACTCAAATGATACTTCTTTCAAATTCAAATTTGCATTTAGCTATGAAAATAGCAACAAAAACTACATCGTGTAATGTGCCAGAATTTCAGGCTGATCTTACTTAGCTAAAACTTTTTCTATTGGTGATTATTGGCAGGCGCAATGCTTGTTAAATTGCAAATATATGTACTGCATTGTGTCTGCAGACAATTATTCTGGCATCCCAGTGACAGCATTTTCTCTGTCAAAAAGCTGCTTGTTCAAAAACAGGGGCTGAATTTAGTAAAATCTGGGTCAATATGTAAAATGTAGCTTAGCTAAAGTTGGAGTGGAAACTGATGTGAATATTCCACTATTTGATTTCTTCAATTGTGCAGTTGCATAGTGCTGCAACTTTTTATATGCAAGCGTCCAGTTGTTGCTATTTGGGTTATGAGATAAATGGAAAAATGAAGAAGAACATAAAAGCAGTAAGTTGTTCTAAATTAACTTGGTGCTGTTAACTCAAAGTGCTTGTGCCTATTTTTTGCTAAATTTGTCTATGTAGCCACCTCAGATTTGTGAAATCATGACTGAGGCAAATCATGCACTTGTGGCAGAAGTGGCCTTGGCTGAGATGCCATTAACTGAAGCTCCTCATAGTGGCTCATAAGATCTTTAGTCACAAGATCTGACTATAGGAGGAGACTTTTGAGACGGTAAATCCTCTTGCTTTGTATAGCTTCATCACCAGCTTGCAGTGAAGAAGCAATGGGGTTGTCTACAACAGTGGGAAAGCTCATTCCAGATGTCTTTCTACTCTCCCAGCCAATATTAATGTATGTATTGCAGAAATGTATGACTGTATGCTTACTTTCATAACTATGCATAGTCTTGAATTAAAATTATTTTACTATATGCAAGGGAAAGATAAACAGATGTGTCTTTCTCTGCTTTCTCACTTCAGAAAATGAGAACATATCTGATGCACGTGTCTTAGACCAGTCATTAGGGACACGAATCTTTCCTTTGAGGAAAGGCTCAGTTTGCTTGGACAGTTTTTCAGCAAGGGTAAAAGCGATAAAGATGGGTTTCTAAAACAGCAACAGAGACCTGTCTGCCTTGCTGTGTCCCTCCCTTCACTATGGAAGGTCTCCCTGAACCTCTGGTAGACCTTTTGTAGACTATTTGGTCACTGGTTTGTCCCCAGTCTGTTTTTTTTTCCTGTTCTGGATCTTTGGTTTTGGCTTTTGCAGGTAATACGACCTTTCTTAAATACAAAACAGCCCCCCGAAACATTGCAACTCTGAGGAATACCTTTTCTGAAGCCTGGGTTTTTTTCACTTCTACCTTCTTCTTTTTTCTTTTTTTTTTTCTCTTCCCCTTCCCCGCCACCTAACCGTCATCGTCCCCCGCAACCCCTCTCCCCCTCAGTTTCCCAGCTGGCAGACCTGGCGTAGTGACATGGTGTGTCAGGTTGCATCAGCCACATTGTCCTCCATGACATCCTGGCTCAGAAGGAGATGTGAGTGATGAGAGGTGATGGTGCTACAACACAACTGAGGCCTCAGCTGGAGAAGTCTGAACAATTCTCTCAACCATCATTAAAAGGGACACGGGATGGAGAAGCAGAGCGCTGCCTTACATCCCTCCCTTGCTCTCCAGTCCCTTTCACACCACATGTTTCGCTAGCTGTGTCACCCAAGTTAGCCTGGATCGAGGAGTTGTAGCTGAAGAAGTTTTGAAGGCATGTGGAAAGGAGCTCTGTGACATCTGTATCTGTGGCATAGATTTATCCGTGGGCAACTGTAGTTGCTCTGAGTCTGATGAACCTTGTCACCATGCGCTCAACATTGTCCTAACTAATTCCAGCTGTCACCTTGCAAGCTATTCTTTACAACCAGGTAAATTAATTAAAAAGTTCACAAGCTTCCCTCAGGTTCTGTCAGAGGTCCGCAGCTCGCTAATGTCACTGAATAGCTACAGGCAGCTGTGGCTTGTTCCCGTGGAAAAGGAGAAGAAATGTGTTGCAGAGCTGGAAAAGCAAAGGTCTGAAACAATGATAGCCCTTGTTAACCTTCCAATCGTATCTAAAATAAATAGTTGAGATTCCCTCACTGCCTGCAATATCTCTTCGTGCTTGCCAGCAGCAGCTGTAGGAAATACTCTCCCTACTGTCTATCACAGATACATTTCCTATAACAGGGTGTCAGTAGCACTCTGAGCAGTGTTAGGGAGGATGGGTTTCACCACTCACATGAGTTTCACCTTTTCAGAGGAGTGTTTGCTTTCCAAACTGTGTTTTTCAGCTGCTTTTCTGATTGACAGCAATACAGCGCTCATTGGTGAGTTGCCCATGTTGAAAAAAAGGCTATTCTGCAAATAATCTAATAAAGCTGTGGACTTTTTCCTAGTGTATCACTGGTAAATAAGGCAATTTTGAGAATGGGAAGGCAGCATAGTACTTGTTACTGCTAGCAGAAACTGGATGAATCATTATTTTTCTATTCCTGAATCATGACCTTGGCTGAAAATTCTCCCCACCCTTAACTCCAAATACAGCATTTAACTTGGGCTTTCCTTAAGCCTCTTTTCAGCTCCTTCATTTACGCCTATAAAATAGAATTCTTTCCATTTTCTGCCTCTTCCTTTGTTCTGATGCTTTTCTGGGCCATGATTTTGGTGCTCATGTTTTTTTCAGTCTAAATTGTCTTAATTTTTTTTCCTTTTCTCTCATACCTTTTTTTAACCTTCTTGTAATTAGTTCTTCCTTTCTTATGATCATTTCATTCTTCCTTGATTTCATTGCTGTCTTCGTCTGTCTCCAACTCTGCTCCTACCCCACCCCCTTTATATAGAAATTTGGAATAATTTAGTTAGGAAGAGCCTTCTGGAGATTATCTTGTGCTGTCCCAAGAGTGAAAGGAACTCTAGAGTTCCATGAAGCAACATTTTATTCGTTTCTGCTTTTGTACACATACATATGTATTTACAAGCCCATAGTATAACCAGGTCTATGGTCTTGAAATAACTCTCAAGAGTCTGTCTTCAGTCTCCTTCCATCTCTGCACTGGTGCTTCGTCAGATCCTCCTGGCCTCCCAATTACCCTCTTTCTGTCATTCCAAAACCAGTTCTTCCAGTGCTGCAGGAGCTTTCCCAGGTCCTTGGTCCTTTTCCCTGTGCACATGAAGTGCTGAGCCAGTGAGAAAGATGAAATAGCCTGAATCCCAGAGCTTTCTACCAACATCTTCTCCTCTCCCAGCTTTCTTCATCCTTCTCTCGTTACAGTTCATGTCTGTATTCTAGGAGGAGTTGAGCCATCTTTTTTTCCCCCTATTTCCTGAATACCTCCACATTCATGGAAAAGAAAGTCAGTTTTTCCTTCTTTCTCTCTGCTTTAGCTTTTGCTGGGTGCTGAGCTATTCGCAGGCTGGATGGACAGAGAGAGATGTTTCCTTAACAAAAATAGTCCTGGAAGCTGGTGCGTCTCTGTGACACCCACTAGGCTGACTAAACTACCGCAAGGATGGATTTATTGAATTACACTGTCAAATTACTACAGCAGACCCAGCTGATAAAGACTTCATAGCTCAGAAGTTCTTGTAAATAGCACTTGCTGTGCTGAGTGTTGCTGGTTTTGATGCTTTCTCTTAGACTAACCATGGGATGTACTTGAGCATTGGCGGGTTTTGTATGGGAATCTGCCTGGTATGACTGGGTTTGTTGTGTTTGCATGGTCAAGCAAGCTGAAGCATGTGTTCAGCCGTCTTAAAAGAAACTGAAGGGAAAGCTCTATATGTTGTCTGAAGTTACTCTTTCATCGTCTCCTCCCTAAGTGCTGTCTCCTTTTTCCAGGACTCTGACAATTTCTTTTCCCAGGAAAACATGCCTTGTAGCTTACTGGGCATTGCAGAGTCTCAGACTTAATAGAGCAGAGCAGTGGAAGACATATTGATATACTCCAGTGCCTTTTTTTTGGGTGTGTGTCCTGTTTTTCTGTATCTGTGTGTATTTATGACACTGTGTTATGGATACCAGCAGGCTCAACTGTTGAGAGCCGGAGTGTCTTTGGTCTCTTCTCGAGGAAGTACTCCAGGTGATGTGTGAGGATAGGGGTATGGGGCGGTCCTGGGGCTTGCCAGGGAGGAGATCTTGTAGGGCTGTGCAGTCAGCAAGCAGGTTGGAGAGCGAGAGTCCATACGCAGGGTATCAGTCTCTCTCTCTCTCCAGTCTGCGGCTTCTGTTTTCTGCTTGGCTGCACTCACCGCCTTCCTACTGCCCCTCGGGGAATTGCCCTCTTATTACCACAATTACAATCTGTACACATTTCATTAAACTAATATCGCTTCGCGCAGGCTTTCTCCACCAAAGTGCACAGCTGGAGGCCCATTTCTTTTCCTCAGCTTAAACACTTTGACAGGTTAAGAAAGCTATTATGGCTGAATAACAGGTGTTGCAAAACAATGCGCATTTGATGTTTAAATGAGAGAGCTTCTTTATTGACTGCCTTTATTGCAGCAAAGACTCTCCTTTTTCAAGATGACTGGATTTTTATTGGTTTTACTGCTCTTTAAAGTGTATTCTGTTGTTTCAGAATAGGTCCGGAGTGACTCTCTGCAGTTATTTGTTATTCTGATGTCTTTTTTTATTTGCACTTTTTTGCCTTCTTATCCAGGTGAAGGATACCAGTGTTAAACAGAAAAAAATTATTTTGTCTCTGCCTCATGCCAGTACTAAGTGCTTCTTATTCCTGGGCAGCTCCCAGTGGAGCTATAAGCCATTCTGCTCCATTACTTTGTCTTTGGTTATTATTTCTAACCAGACTTGATTCACTTCCTACCTATCTATATAGCAGCCTCTCTCTCTCTCTCTCTCTATGTGTGTGTGTGTGTATATATATATATATATATATAAAAAATATATAGAGAGATCAGTTTATATATTTAAGTTATAGCTGAGATTTAGAATAGTTTGCAGAGATTTTCAAAACATTGCAGGAGACTTGGGCATACACTGTTTGCTGTCTTCCAGTGGTCCAAATCAATCACTTTTGTTTGGGAATCTCAGCATTTGTGTTTAGTCCATGGTGCTATGTGATATGATTAATATAGTGTGCTCACAGGTGATCTAATGAGTAGCATGGCTGTGTAAAAGTCTGTGAGAGTCAGGAATTCAATGCAATGTGACATTTAACTGAAAACAACCAATATACTATAACTGAAAGAAACAGTAAAAAGTTAAAAAGAGGAAAAGTTAAATTTCTCAACATTAAAAATCAAAGTCCTCTCTAAGAAAAATAAATTCATTCCTGACTAATCTCCCCATTGTCTTCCCCCATGACCCCACCTGGCACTCAGGCTGAATTTTAGTAAAGATTTCCATAGGCGGGAGGGCTCTCCTTCTCCCACAAGCAGATTTTGCCTAATGCAAGTAGTTTTAAGTAGGACCAGGAGAAAAGAAAATATAACTGTGTGTAGCAGTAGAGTAAGGACATCATGGTTATAGCCTCATATTTCTTTTCTGTCTTACTACCTATTTTGTCTTCCAAAATTGCAAAAGGGGAAATTAATAACATGACATTATAGCAGCCAGAAGTTTGGAAGTGCTAAAAACTTATACTGGGAAGGAGGAGAAAAATCTGTTCAAGCCAGCTTCATTCATTTGAAACCTTTTCCCTGCCTCCAATTCCTACCACAAATTAGGCACTAATGCAAGGTCTGGCACATTGAGAAGGGAGGGAGAGCGGTTGTCTGGTTTGGGAGAACCGGGTGCAGTACTGGGGAAATCTCACAGGAGGTCTAGCTAGCTGGCTTTATTACACCATTTTTTCTTACTGTATTGATGTGAATGCCATATGAATTATATGCAACACCAACCTGCAAGTAGAAGGAAAATTGTGTGTAGATGAAGAAGGTGGGAAAGCAACTATCTGTCACCACCACGATATATTTTTCACACTAGACAATAAATTACTTCAGTGATCCTCTTGAAAATTAAATGTAATAGAGGAATTAGCTGTTTCTCATTATTATGTAGATATCAGGCATATTTAAATTTCTGACAATGCTGAAGAAAAGTGAAATGCTAATTAGTACGTAATTTTTCTATAAATTACTCTGTCTGTCCCTGAGGGAGTCTGTCAGGAAGTTGTCAAGAGAGAACTGTGCTGTTTCTTTTGTTGCCTCTTTTTTTTCTCCCATGTTTCACAAGTCAGCTCCTGAATGTTACCAGTTTCAGCTGTTGCCATCCTGCATGTTCAACAGCTTGTATCTCAATGCATGTGTAGTTGTCTTCAGTGCATCTGACATACAACCCAGTCCTGACAGTGTTCATTAACAAAAAGGAGGATTTTTGGACACCTGGTGGAATTGTGCTCCATTTGGAGTAACTTCTCTGAACACACTAGAGCTTATCTAGATACTTAATGATGCAAGTGACCCTAGGTTATGTTTCCTCTTCTCCCTCTACTTCTAAATAAAAACAAACCAATATTTTTCTCCGAGCTAAAGTCACATTTACTATTTAGCGATGCTTGCTCGCTTGAAAATACAAAACCCCTCTCAGTTACTACTGGTGGATGAACCGCCATGGTGATCTGCAGTTACCGGTTGCTCCTTCCGTTTATTCCATATTTGAAAGGGCAGGAGCTAAGTAGGATCAAGAGTCAGGATCAGCCAGGAGGCTAACAAGTTTCCAGCTACTCCTTCCTCTCTCAACCTGTCTTGTCTGTGTAACGTAACTTCAAGACAAGCAGGGAAGAGGCTCAGGCCAGGAGCTCAGAGAAGTGACTCACTCTGCAGACATGACTCTTCAAGGGAAGGATGTCTGAATTCACATGGAAAGGAGAGCTGGATGAAGATGAGACAGTGAGAGTGGAGATCATGACCGTATGGTGGTGGAGGGGCAGCAATATATGGGAAGGAGAGAAGGCAGTCTGTGTATACATGCGTGTTTGTATTGCAGACTGAAAAGAGAAAGATATAGAAGGGTAGAGTCACCAAAAATTAGGAAGCAGGCTCTGGCTATCGGAAAAGGCAAAGAAATAGGCATTAGAAATAAAGTAGTAGCTAATAAAGAAAAAATACAGGAGGAGAGGAAGGATATGTTATTCTATATAGGAAATGAAGTAGAGAAAAAGGGAGAGGACTGGAACAAATTGAATGAAGGCAATAAATTAGGAAAAAAGTATGTTGTTATTCATCTTTCATTTGTATTTATTTCTCTCATGGCTGGCTGGAAAGCACAAATTATAGTGGAAGAGATGAGGGGAATGCTAGGAACAAAATGTTGATAAGAAAATTCTGTACATATAGGTACTTTCAAATAAAGTAAAAAAGATCAAAATATCTCGGTAGGAGACTGGGAAATATTTAAGTGTGAAGGAAAAGAAATGGTAAGTCCAAAGTTAGCTTTTTAAACTGTCTTCATTTGGTTGGGTTTTTTTAATACTTATGCCACTATTTTTCTTCAACTTTCCCCCCTTCCCCATCATGATTTTTGGTTCTGCTACAGGTTTCACAGATCTCTTGACCACTAGGGTTTTTTTTCCCCTTTCAAAAGACTTTCCAACTTGGATTACAGCACCTGCCCTTTGACTTGTATCTCCAGTGGCTTCTGGGAGGTCTGGAAATCGCTCTTCTTGTTGACACGCTTCTCAGTGTAATGGAGCCTTCTCTTCAGTTTACATTTCATACACTTATTCCCTTTGTTAATCTCCTTTTCTCTGACCCTGTCATTCCCATATGTCTCACCAGGTGTCTTTTTGGCTTTTGCTGTCAGAAAGTGAATTGCTGTCAGGCAGTGAGTACCTGCACCTCTGCCTCTTTAAAACACTTGTTCCACAAGTCAGCTGTGCCTGCAGTGACCCACAGGTACTTGCTCTGTTTTTCAGTTTTGTTTGTTTTCTGTTCAAGAGAGGAACATCTGTGACTTACAAAGGTCTGGAATCAGGTTGGTTGTCTTGTGGCTGACAGGATAACAGGAGTGTGAGGGCGAGTGGGCTTCAGGCTACTTGCAGTTGATGTGGGCAGGGGGTGGATGCAATGAAGTAGAAAACATTTCTGTGCCAGGGGACAGAGCATCAGAATTTCGCCTACTTGTACCTACAAGTAACACAAGGATATTTGCAGGTACAGGCATATTTAAACTCCAGGTAACACACAGGGGGGCTGAGGTTGTGTTTTTTAGCTGACTCAGTTAATTTGACAGCATATAGCCAAATAAGGAGTCTTGTGTCCAGGCTGACACATAAATTATAAAAAGTAGGAACTGTCACGTGTGGATGGCTTAACTCTTAATTCTTGTATCCTGGTGTAAATCAGGTGCACAGATGATGTATAGAAAAGAAGAAACAGGCCTTGAACTCACAGGGCTGAGAAAAGGAAATCCATGGATTCATCAACGGCATTTTTGTGTCAACAACCAACAATAGGTGCCCCTAGAAGTATGGCTTTTTATCATTAGAATGCTGTCCAAAACAAGGGTTTGCTGACAGCCTCAGCTGCTACCACGTAGGAATTAAATGTCTTGGGATCCTTCATAATCATTCCAGTCAAGGCTCGGAAAAAAATTGTTCCTCATAAAAAGAAACTCCTATGCGCCTTCAACCTTAATAAGCTTGTGTATGGAATTATAAATTTATAAGCATCATAAAATTATAATGGAAAAATCAGTAAAAATACTACTTAAAACTGTTTTCACCTTGCTTGCAAAATTCTTTCTGTAAAAGAGAGAAATCAAGGTTCTGTGGGGCTTTGCTAAGCATGTAGATCCCTCATGTATCTGTAGGCTGAGATCAGGATAACTAAGGAGTAGAGAACTGAAGACTAACTGAGGAGTTTGGTAAATGGCTTACGTATTCTTTGCCCTCTAATTTCAGTTGAAAGCTGGTAATTTATGATACCTGATGTGAAATGAAGTAGTGGATCCAGTTCAGCATGTGGTCGTCCGATGTAAGTACAAAATGTAGATGGACTGAGGGGATGCAAAGCCTTGTAGACATCTGCTCTGGATCACAGGTGGCTCTAAATTTATACATTTATCTTGGTCAAATGGGAAAGTGCTCCTTAAAAAGGGAAACTGAAGGTGTTTAAATGTGCTTTATTCAGCCAGATGTATGTAACTTATATGTTTCCTGGGAACAGAAGAGTACCCAGGGTTTAGTAGTTTATGTAACAGGAATACGTATGTTGCATACAGTCATGGACACTGAAATTTAAAATAACTTCTTAAATAGTAGAAGGCAGAATGCTGTGGAGTAAATGTGTTTCGTAAATCAGGCTGTAAAAATTTTAACGGTGAACGAAATAGATTAATATCATGATCTGACATCTTTAGATTACATTCCTTAGAACACACTTATTATGCAGATGTTTCTTGCTGTTAATATACAGGTGTGTGAAGGCACATATCAGTATTTCTGTGTAGACAAGCAAAATCCAATTTCATTTTATGCCTGATCTCAGGCATATTGCCTTTTTGTTTTAGATGAGACTTACAGCTCAGAAGCTGTAAGGGAAGATCCTCTTGAAATGCAGGTAGTTTGTGTAAGTTTGGAAATTTCCTGCTAAAGAGCCTTTAATTTAAACTTAACCATGCTGGGAGAAGAACAATACCCAGAACTGTAGTCACCAACTGTCATCTTCTTCCTTTGTGAATCACTGTCCCAGCAGTGCATAGCGATTCTTTTGGATTTGTTATTGTCTTTTGCCTCTGTCTAGTTTCAAAATGTGTGTTATCCTGCATGCTAAGCATCCTTCCCAGTTAAAAGAGAAGCAGAAATGTTGCCTGCTGTTAGAACTTCGGAAATAAATATTTCAAGATTCAGGTCACACTTCTGAAGAAACTCTGAGGAATGGAAATTCTTTAAATTGTCTAAACTATTCACTGGGATAGAATTTAGGATTTTGACTGTAAATGATTGTCAGGAGGTAATAAAAGTACTGTGCAAGTCACCTGCTTTTGCTAACACTATTTGGCATTTATGAAAGGACAAATGAGCTTTGTGGTGAAAGTACCTAGATGTACTTTGGTTATCAAGTTTTTGGCTCTCCCACAAAGTTCAAGTTCAAATTTACAAATAGCTCTAATCTATTTTTTGTTTTTCTTTTACTTTAGTAATCTCTGCCTGCTTCTGTTATCACACTGTAAAATGGGGAAAATGTTACTTCTATGACACTTGCATATCTCTTTTGAGCTACAAGCTTTTAAAACAGACATTTTCTTTCAATTTGTTACTGCAGTACATTGGGGACTAGATACAAGTTGGATTTTGGGCACTGAAACAATAATTAAATATTTTCTTAGATTTGTATGGTTAAGCAGACCAATAAGGTCTTCTGAATATGACCAAAAGCAAAGATGTATTCCTTTCTTGACATGCACACATTAGAGGAATTTTCAGGTTTAATACAAGTTTAAATTAAAAAAAAAAAAGTCTATACATGAAATGGTATGGAAAACATCAAGCTCTCTGCCTTTTGTTATTGTAAGATTGAACACCCCTGATGGTAAATTACACATGATAAATTCGTCAGGAAATTAAAACACTGAATAGTGGACATCAAAGTGCTATCAGAAGAATCTCCTGTCCAGTGCGAATGTTGGCACTAGCAAAAGGATACCTCTGATAATATATAACTTTAATTGGACTGTGTCATGACAGGCTGACTAGATGCCGATGAAAAAGCCTAGGAAAAAACTAATATGAGAGGAAAGCAAGGTAATGACTATATCTATATATCTTACCATTTCCTTTAAACTAACTGACAGTTTTTAATGGCTTTAAAATGTTTTCTGGTTTAGATTTTCTTTTTTTTTCCTAAGGATGCAACATTACAGTATTTCATATGGTCAGTATAGGGTCCTCTGATGAGAAACTGGATAAACGTGGAGGAAAAGTACAGTGCTCCCATTGAAGAGGGGGTGGAAAGGGACTGCCATATGATTTCTCCTCGAGGGTCTCCTGTTAAACCTCCAGTATCATAGGCAACTGTGCAAAAGGGCATGAAAATCTTCAATGCAAAGGCATAGTTAAAATCTCTACGTGGAAGTCATAGACAGTCTTAAACAAACATAAAAAACAACCTCCCTGTGTAAACACTTTTGGGCTCTGATGGTCTTCACCTGATAGACAAGGGACCTGAGGTATAAGCACCAGCCTCAGTTATTTGTTCAAACCTGCATGCAGAAGCTCCCACAGCTGAGTCTCACACCTCAAGGACCGGGGAGCTAAGCCCAGACCAATCTTGTAGGAAGGTTTGGTGAGAAATTTTTTCAAGATCCTACTCTTGTTTCTGTTCCCACACAGCAACCACAAGCCACTTCCACCTTGTTTCTCTTTTGTAGGCTGTTCAGCCTACTCACAGATGAGACCCAAAGTCCACCTTATGCTCTCCTTGAGTGATACCTGAATTCAGGACAGATTTTCTTCCGTTCAGCTTTTTGTGAACATGCATTACTCTTGATGCACATCACTTGGTCAGAAACCCCACAAGACCAAAGAAAAAAAAACTGTGTGGTTTTCTGCTTTCATAGAATCATAGAATCATAGAATGTGTTGGGTTGGAAGGGACCTTTAAAGGTCATCTAGTCCAACCCCCCTGCAGTAAGCAGGGACATCTTCAACTAGATCCGGTTGCTCAGAGCTTCATCAAGCCTGGCCTTGAATGCCTCCAGGGATGGGGCCTCCACCACCTCTCTGGGCAACCTGTTCCAGTGCCTCACCACCCTCATTGTAAATAACTTCATCCTAATGTCTAATCTAAACCTACCCTGCTCTAGTTTAAAACCATTGCCCCTCGTCCTATCACTACCTGCCCTTGCAAACAGTCCCTGCCCAGCTTTCCTGTAGGCCCCCTTCAGGTACTGGAAGGCCGCCATAAGGTCTCCCCAGAGCCTCTTCTTCTCCAGGCTGACCAACCCCAACTCTCTCAGCCTGTCTTCATAGGAGAGGTGTTCCAGCCCTTGGATCATCTTCGTGGCCCTGCTCTGGACTCGCTCCAATAGGTCCGTGTCCTTCTTGTGCTGAGGGCTCCAGAGCTGGACACAGTACTCCAGGTGGGGTCTCTTCAGAGTGGAGTAGAGGGGGAGAATCACCTCTCTGGATCTGCTGGCCATGGTTCTTTTGATGCAGCCCAGGATACGATTGGTCTTCTGGGCTGCAAGCACGCATTGCTGGCTCATGTCCAGCTTTACATCCACGAGTACCCCCAAGTCTTTTTCCGCAGGGCTGCGCTCTATCACATCATCCCCCAGCCTGTATTGATAACGAGGGTCGCCCCGACCCAAGTGTAGGACCTTGCACTTGGCCTTGTTGAACTTCATAGGTTTGCTCAGGTCCTTTCACACAGTGTAAATTAATAACTTCAGCAAAAAGCTGTGTCTATGGAGTATTGTTTGAGAATATAATCACTTAATTGTACAGTCTGTCCTGCAAAGTGCTGCGACTTGTATCCACGCCTGTTGATTCAAAAGCTTGTGCTTCGTTGTTTGTTACCTTGGACCAAGATCAAGTTTTGTGTCTGTAAGTGGAACGTAACTACTTAAAAAGGAGCCCTGCTTTATCAGTCGTTTTGCAAGCGATGTCTGTCAGTTCTGGTAAGGGTGCTTGTTTCTGTTCCAGGTTAGGGAAATGAACACGTACATTACTGTATCAAGAGCTTCTTGAACTGAAATAATTACAAAAAAACCCAAAACCAACATAAAATCAGAGGTTCTGGAGCCCAGGAAATGGATTAGAGGCTGTAATGTGGTATAAGGAAATTTTCTAGTATTTGGATTTTTTTTTCCAGAATAAAGTATATGTAATTTTGGCAGTTGCAATATTTTTAATTGATGTGTTTGTTTGTTTGTTTGCCTAATGTCAAGGCTCAAAACAATAACTTGAGGTGCTTAAAACATCATACCACAATGCAGAGTAATTGAAACAAGGAAAGCCAAACAGCAGCAATAATAATAAAACTTAAATTATTGATGGAAAGTCATAAAAAAAGTCTTCAGATACACTTTGTTGATTAACACAAGACCCTTTTTGAAGCAATATCAGAAGTAACTTTGAGAATTTGACCCAAGGGCTTGAAAAACATGTCTGTTACAGGGTCAGCTTCCTCCTTCAAAAGTGTGTGCAGTATGTGCATTATTTACAAAAAATCAGTGCTTAAGACGAGGGAAAAAAAATTAAAAGCATAGTTTCAGACTCTGGCAGCACAGAGAAGCAGGAGGTCTTCTGCCTTGTACTCTGGTAAAATGGACCCTTTTCTGTGGGAGAATATCTCCTCTTTCTCCTTCAGTGAGGATGCCATCACCCCTCAGAGGACTCAGGTCTCATAGCCAAACTCTGTACGTGTGTGTGCGTATATATATCTCTCTCTATGTATTCACTTGCGTATATATTTTAATTCCTCAAAGCTGCAAAATAGACTCTTCCCCTTACATTAAATTCCCTTTGTCAGACTCTAATGCTAATCTTTGAGATTTCTGATGAACTTACCAATACTGTGCTGTTAGCCACTGTTGTTTCTAGCTTTTAACAGTTGCCTGTCACACAGGAATAACTTCTTGAACACAGGTGTTGTTGACTTTTCTGTGGCAGTGGCAAGGACATTGGGTTTATTGTGTGATCCGATCTTTTCAAAGATTCAGGGGATAAAACACAAATAGGGCACTCAGCCCAGTGGAAGTCTGGAGAGGCTGGAAAAGCTTCCAGTGTGCTTACACACACCTATAGCCACGTCAGGTTTGTTTGTGGGTTGTGGGTTGGGTGTGAGTATTATGCTCGGGACAAATGCTGAGGACGTGCTCTGGGTTTCTACACTTACACTTAATCCAAATAATTATGAATCACTTGGGCTTTATTTCAAAAAGCTTTTTAAAAAACAAAAAAAGGACTCTCACTAAATATAAAACACTGCAAAAAGCATCCTTAGAGTTGTTCAATGTAATGAAAAAAGCAAACCAGAGTTGCGCAGTGGTGTTTGCTCTCGGTGAAGCTGGTGGGAGAGGTATGGAGGGTGTGAGAGTACACAGCCGACTGCCACGTTTCTGCCTCCCCCTCAAGCAGCATGTGTCAGGTTACCTTTAGCAGCCATGAGCCCTCTGCCACAGCAATTATTTTAAAACAATTGTTTCACTCGGACCAGATACTGTGGCATAAGTGCAGGTCCCTTGTTGGTGCCACATTCAATTAAAAGAATGCAGACAGGGCACTCGGGGGGGCCTGTGGCGCCCTGTCTGGTCTCATCACTCAACAGAGCAACCTTGGGGGCTGATGCACTGCTCAGCCTCGCTGTCAGGTGGCCCGAACATGTTGCCCATCCCAGCGTGACTCAGCGCCCCATCCCTGTGCCAGGGTGGCGTATGGCAGCACGGCAAGGGGTGGCTGTGGCGGGGCTGGCAGCTGGCCGGAGTGCGGGGTGGGGGGGTGCACACGGCACCGGCCCGGTCGCAGTTGGGGTAGCGGTGAGGTACGACTGCTGTGACGGTCTTGCAGATGTCATTTTCCATGCTACTGGTTACAGCATGTGACAGACACTGAACGCTGTTGCACAGCCAGGCACAGCTTTAGGAACGGGCGCGACAGCCTGATGGCTTGTCTGAAATTGGTTCTTCTGCAGAAAACCATGTGTTGAGGATGGTGCATGTGTGTGCATGCAGGGAAGGAGCCTTCCAGCCTTTCTGCTTATCCTTTCTCATTGCTTGTCCTTTTTTTTTTATTTATTTTTTTTCCCCCCTCTGCCAATTACATCCCACTTATTCAAAACTCATCTCAGAAAGTGGCTGTGTGAGCCAAGATGCCTCCTGGTGATACACACTGTGCGCTAATGCTGATGAGCTCAGCTCTCTCTTATGCTTATTGTTTCAGATTGGTGTAGAAAATTTAAAAGTGACTGGTTAACATCGCGTCAAGTTGGGGGGAAATATGATGACTTAGAAGGGGTGAATGTGACAGTTACTTTAGAAATTATTTTCTCTGTCAGCAAACTGAAATTCAGAGTAGAAATATGCACGTGAGAGACTCTTTAAAAGTTTGTGATAAGGAGTGAAAGGAAAGGGGGGAAAAACTGATAGTGAACATTGTGGGCAAGTTTCTTAGCTTTCTAAGCTTTGAAGAATTTAAAATTGGGTTAAGATGTGAATTTTTGGCTGTACCTCAAGTCATTGGGTTGACTGGTATGATTGCCATGACATCCATTACTGTTACATGGCAGATTCATCAGATTAAATCCTGGAAAATCTCACTTGGAAAGGTTTTCTTTCAAAGCTACAAAAATAAAAACCAAACCCATAAAAAAAAAAAAAAAACAAGCCAAAAAAAACCCATCTGTAAAAACAAAACAAAAGCCGCCACTTACTGATTTTAACAGAAAGAACAGAGACATTTCCATGGATAAAGAGATGTGCTGTGCTCTTTTTTCATAATTAGTGATTTATAGTGATATTCATGGTCACTGTTGGGAAGGTAAAATGAATATATTGTAATTTATTACTAGGGCTGGCAACTGAGATTTAGACTGTATTTCAGGATTTCTAACCTGTGCCAGTAACTTGCCAATATTAACTCCCTTAATAGCACTATACCTGCCTATCAAATGTGCATATTTTATTGTCTTTACCTCATTTTGGAATACTCTTAGCTTTAATTATCTTACTCTAAAGTTATTTGAGATCCACAAACGTAAACATTTTGAAAGCATTTTAAAAGGCTGCACAGTACCTGGTCAATCAAATAAAAAATGACCATGATGAGACAATTCTTCAACACCCAGTCAGTGTTCAGCAGAATTTATTGTGTTAATCTTAAATGATTTTTAATTAAATGAGTTTGCATGCTCCAGTGTATTTGTGGCCTACAATAAGAGCAGAGCAAGAAACTCTTGTTGTGAAAATATGTAAGATAAAGCATGATGAGCATCTGAAAATCTGTTCTGGTAAGCTATTCTCCAAGGGAAAAATTCTGGAAACCTAACTTGCATGGGAATTCATTTTTTTGGAAAAGTATTTTTTTCATGTCGTATAACATGAAATCATAAACAAGTTATTAGTCTTTTGTTTTTTTGTTTTTAAACTTTTTTTTTTATTATTAAAAGGGACCAGATTTTTCTTTAGCCCTTTACTCCCAGTGGAACTGGAACATGGAAAGAATCTTTGGTCACAGTGATCAAAGCCAAGGAATTCCAGGCTAGGATAAAAATGAATGTCTGTTTGGATCACTTTGTTTTCCTTAAGCATTCTTTGTCTCTCTGTAGATATCTATCTTTCTGCTGTTTCCTACCTCCTACTGCATTGCAAATGGGTTTTTTGTTCTCAACCTATAAAAATGAACTGTCCTGAAAGCAAAAATATGAGACAGTTCTTCTTTGGGGAAAAAGTGTAAACCTAATTATATTGTGCTGAAGCCCTGTTTAGTTAACTTAACTAGAGAATAGGCTTTGACTAGGTCATTTACACAGGCAAAGATTTTCACCATAAAATACCTGAAAGCAGCTTAGCAGGAGAGATCTCAATGGCTTTCCTAAGAAACAGGTTTCTCTGCTCTTGGGCTTTTTTTATTTTATTTTTTCTTCCCCATGAGAGAAAGATAGGGGATTGTTGATGTGGACATAATGATAACACTAATATCAGAAGTTGGCTCTGCTCTGCAGTTTTGTAGCAGTTCTTAATATTATTCTTTTTAGGTGGGTTTTTTGGTCAGGTAAGAACAGGGCTAACATCTAACAAACAAAGAATTGTTTAGTTTGGATGTACTCTGTGTGTCTGTTTCAGATGGGAATTGTCACTGACTCTACCACTTTTATCTCTTACTGTCCAAACTATAGCAGAAAGCAGCTGGCTACCCATGCTGTAGCCAGACTGGCAAAACCACCTCCTTCAGCCCGTGGGTTAATGGGAGAGAGCTGACTGGAAGGTTAGGTCTACTGACCCCCCCAGTCTGGTGGCTTGTCTACTGATTATCTCTCCTCCCAGGAATGGTTTTTGGCTTTTCTCTCCTACGACATCAGGATTTCCTTAGATGAAAAGCTCTGACTGTTTTCTTGCTGGAGAAACTTTTAGTATCTATCGTGAAGTAATTTGAAGTTTAGGACAGGAGAGTGCTCATTTCAAGTAAGTGGTGATGGTACAGTACGGCACTGAATTTAAATGAGAGCTCTGGTTTTGTTGCCTTTATGGTATTCTTTAAACAGGGAAATCCTTAATAGTGTTACATTACTCACATTGTATCCTTCCAAATTATCCAATTCAAAAGACATTTAACGCTTCATCGTTTGATAGTGATGATGCAGAACATTCCTGATGTAAAATTGACAGTGTAATTTACTTGAAAGGCATATATTGGTATTACATTACGAAAGTCCTGAGTTTCACATGGCGGTGTTACCACTGCTGTGGAAACCACTGGCTGTTCTGCCTGCTTCTCTAAGGAACAGAGAAACCTTGACCTTGGGTAAATCAAATGCAAATGTGGAAAAAAGAGAAAAAAAAGGGGGAAAATCCAAACAAAACATCCCCAAAGCCCAACGTATTTGTTCAGTGATTCTATTTTGGCATGGGCACACTTCGTATTTTAGCTGATTGTGGTTATTTCTGTAATTGGCTGTCTATAATTGTTGCTTCACCACTATCTGCTGAAATGATGCAAGAGTGCAAAACTGTATCCCAGAGTCAACTGTCCTTGACTTGCAGACTGTTGATCCTGAAGCTTCTTGGCTTACTTCCCTTCCTGTTGGTATAATCGTGTCATTTGGGAAGAAAGCAGGGGTGCCCAAAATGCATCCTAGAGGCAAAAAGCCTAAGCTTAAATGGTACTGGACCCTTGTAACTTCCTGCAAAGCCTTCAGCGCCTTCCCCAATGTGCTCATCATTTTGCAGCACTAGGCACCAAGTGTGGGTATGTTCATTGCTGTCCACGGTGAGAACTCAATAGCCTTATAATGTGATAGACACAAGGCTTCAGACTCCACTGTCCGTCTGCCCTGTGTAAAGAAATCCCCCGTATTGGTCAGCAGTCAAACCAAGAACAAACGGGAGGCTTTCAGAAGTAGTGAAGTAATAAGAGGCTCTAAATAATAGGAGTGCAATACAGACATCTTTTTTATCTCTCTGGGAAATGTTGAAATGCCAGTTTCACTCTTTTAGTGCTCATATGAAGCTCTGAAGACAGTTTCAGCATCAAATTTGTCTCCATTCTTTACAAACACAAGTGCTTATCTCCACCTCTCTACTCATCATTCACCCATCCACATGTACACGGTCTCTCTGCACCCAGCTTTCCCATTTGCGCATCCTTCTGTTTATTCAATGCTCTATTTTAACCTATCACACAACTAGTAAGAAAAGAATAACAACTCGTATGTAGAGCAGAGACATGTTGGATATCCCACACTAATTCAGAGTACCTCCACTAGATCAATTTTTGATGTATTTTCAAAGTTTTCTTCTTAGCTGTCAGGATGAGATATATGGATTGTTAGTACTCCCTGCTGCAAATGCTGTAGCTGGCGAGTGGTAGGTGAGGAGCTCTGGTTAATAATCTGTGTTGATGTCTTAGATAGAAGAGAACTTGAATTCAAAAGACAGCTGGAGAATACTTTTTTAGATTAGACAGATTTGCACATAACACAGTGAAATACACAGTCTGTATTGCAATGATACCATGTTCCAGCCGTGAATACCAAGGAGGTTCTTCACACCGGTTTTACATCTGGGAGAACTGAAGAAGGTAATGTTACAGTGGTACTTCCTCTCTTTGAGGAGATGAAGGTCAAATAATAGCTCTCTCACAAAGTAAGAATATAAGTATGTCATGTGAAAATACTGTGCAGTAGTCAGATGAGGTGAACTATGGAGAATTTTGGCTTTTTTTCTTTTTTTTATGGAGAAAATGATTCTTTAAAAAGTGTGACTATGATAAAAACTCACTGTATAGGTTGGTAAAATTTTATACCTTGCGGAAGGGGACAGTATGCAGAGTACCACAATATACATTACTACTACACACTACAATAGATTGAAAAATGGAAAAATTATATTCTGACATACTTTCATATCAAGGAATTAGAAATAATTGCTCTCAAATAAAATTGGACAATGTAGATTTCGTTTACTCGATTTTTTCACAAAATAGAGTAATAGTAGGAGAATTTGGCCCCTTGCTATCTTGTCATAGGGAATGAGACATTCCAGGCACAAAACTTAGTACTTTCAGTTGCTGTGTGATAACTTCTAGTCATTCTGTCTCGATAGTCGCAGTGATACGTATCTCTGCAGCAACGTAGCTGTGCATACCTCTGAGCAAAACACAGTGGGAAGTGAAATGAGTGCAAAGTACCAAAGGCAGATTACCGTGAGCTCAAACACAATATGTATCTAGTCAAGAAATAAATATTCAAGAAGTGGCAGAAATGATCAATATGGATGACCAGGGAAATACAGGAGGAAATCAAGGCCAGGAGAAATGCAGTCAAGACATCTATAATTTATTTTTTTTTAAATGTTTTGCCAAGAAAATCCCACTGAGAGCTAACATCTCATTTCCAAGAAATCCCTTAGGATAAATCAGAAGTGTTAGTTCTGAAAGAGAAGGTGTAGGAGGCAAAAGAAAAAAGGTAAGGAAATGATCAAGAAAGCTGAGATCAAAAATGAAAGAAAAATTACACGGGACGTGAATATGAATAATAAATGGTTATACAAATGTAAAATATAAGGAGTAAGAGGCTGATGAGAGAGACTGCAGACCCTGTGGGGAAATAGTGAAAGGAAACTTATGACAGAAGATGTGGATATTTCTATGAAACAGAATGACTTTTTAAAATCAATGTTCACTAGGCAGATTAGCAAGGAGGCTTGGAGGAGTAAATCATGAATATGATTTTAAGTGACTTCCTGGGCAGCTGGGAAGATAACTTCTTCCACACTGCTTTAAACTTTCCAGTAGTACCAACTGACGAAAACAGAGGAAGTTGTACAACCTACTGAAAGATTTTGGCTTTATCTTGCTTTATCAAAACTCCAGTTCTGGGAAACCTCTTTACGTCAGGAGGATCTAAAATCCTCACATATGATGCGATGGTGGAGAGATATTATGATTTGGACTTAAATGAGCAATTTAGGACAAGTTAATTTTTTTCTTTTTTAAATATATATTTAATTTTTAAAACAGTTTTAGAGCTGGGCTGGAAGAATGCTGCATCTGTGGAATATTGGCATTGGGGATAAAGAGAGATTTGATCCAAGCCTTAGATCAAAACTGTCAGTACTTGTAATGTTTCTCCTACAATCACAGTAACCCAGAATTATACGTTTTTCTATCGATCCTATAGAATGGATAAGACCTCATTAAATCTTGTGCAAATGTCAACTAGGTCTCAAGATATTTAAGGACAGTAGAAAATAGATGAAACTGTAGAATTAAGAGGGTTTTAAAATGTAATGCAAGCCTATATGCACTTGCATACAGGGAACTGAAGCTAGACATTTAAAATTAAATATCTAAGTTGGTTATTTAAGCACTGTAGTTAGATAAATTTCAGATTCATGTTCCACAAGTACAAGACCCAGAAGCTAATTTGACTTGTTGGTTGTATAACATTAAAAGTAAATGAAGCCACATTTAAGTGCCTTAATATAGATGCAGAAGTCAAACTCTAGTCAGGTTGTAAAAAAACCAAAACCAAACCAGTCCAGATACTTACAGTACAAGACATAAAATAGCTGGTGTTGGTGGGCTTTGTCCTTTATTAGGTTTTCCAGTTGCTAATAGTTTCTAAGGTTGATTAGAGCACAGATGATTAATTTTCTGAAGGGTTTGTAAAGATAAAATCTTAGTCTCATTCTAGTCTAATTTTTCAATCAAAAAATTTTTGCACACAGAATTTTCTGTGACAGAAAACTGAAGTGGTGGATGTGGTTGTGTGTATATTTACAGGTTATTTAAAATGTTTTATTGCAGGCAGAACAGTTTCAAATTTGACTTTATTTTCTACTATGTGTATAGAAATTTAAGTGAAAATTCATTTAAAATAAAATGGTCCTTTTTCTTTTAAAATAATAATTTTACAATACTTTGTGGTTATATGTTTCCTGCATTCCCTCCTGTTCCATTCCTGGTTTTGTCATAAAATTGTGACTGTTGTCTTGATTTTTATGAAGCAGTTTAACTTTGATGTAATAACAGACTTCTGTAGAGTGTGGTTTAATCAAAATATATCCACTTGGTTCTCACAGATTTCTCTTTAATCCCTAAAGCTTTGACCCTCTCATGTGACAGACTGCTGGTTTGCTATAGAATTTGAACTCTTGAAACCTTCAACTCTTGGGAGAGATATTGGCCAAGCAGGTAATTTAACTGCCAACTTTGTGATCATAATGGTGACCCACCGAGAATAACAGATTGATTATCTGTTAATTCAAGATAAATAAGATATTTTTTTTTGGCTGTAATGGTGATATCAGATATCAGAGCTTAAAGAAAAGTGACTTTTTTTCCTGTTTTCTTTGGAGAGGGTGTGTGTCTATGTGTAGGAGTACGAAAAAGAAATTCCTTTAGTCTCAATCAATTATAAGTTGAATATGAATTCACCATGCTGTAATGCTTATAGCTAGCAAAGGATTAAAGGATAAATGAGAAAATGGCACATGTGCACATGTAACCTTTGAATTAGGAAAGATTTGAGCCACTAATTAAAATAAAGTTAGGGAAAAGCTGGACCGATACAGTCTGGTCAGGAAGTCAGTGTGGGTTAATGAAAGGGAGGTCATGCTTCACATATCCAATTAACTTCTCTGAGAAGGAGAGATGGTCAATGAGACTTGACAGGGGTAAAGAAAAATATATAATGTATTATGACTTCAGGAAGGCTTCATGACACAGTACCACCCAAAAGGCAAGTACATTTCATTAGCCAATATGGGATTGATGGTGGAATTAGTCACTGGATACAAAAGGGCTTGGGAGCTTGGATTGCAGTGAGTAGCAAAGTGCTGTTCACTGGTTAACAAGAAGTGATGAATGAACAACTGTAGAATTGGTGTCCAGACTGGGTCAGCTTTCAGTATGAGAGCGCTATAAGTAGAGCAGACAATGAAGCATTAACACTTGTGGTAAACAATAATCTTGGCCTAGATAATTCTCATTAGGGAGCTGAAGGGTCATAGCTAAATTAGAGCTTAATTAAAAGGTAGCTTGCTTTGCTAAAATATTGAATTATAAACTAATGGAAATTGTGTGCTTAAAAAAAAAAAGAGAGAAATAAAAGGCATTCTCTTTAAATGAACTCAAGCTACAAGTCACGCTGGATCTGAAAGCTGCATTAAAATATAACATTTTAGCTGGAATATTAGAGGTGTTCAGCCCCAATACGTGTAGGTCTTAATGTTTATGTACCTTGAAACAGTAAGAGGAGATTTAAAAGGCTGCACAGCATTTGGATTCCTGTGCTCCAGGAAACACTGAAGAACTGAAGAACATGAAGTGTGAAATTGGGTCGTTGATTTTTTTTTTTTTTTTNTTGTGTTTTTTTTTTTTTTTTTTTTTTTTTTTTTTTGAGATTAGCTTAGGCTATACAGAGGCACAACAATTACAGTTGTTGTTGGACACTGATATGCAGCTCTTGAGAAGGTGGGAGGTTGTGTCTGCATGGGTTAGTGCAGAACCCTTCTTCTGAGAAAAAGAGAGGATATTGGAAAAATACGGTGCAGGTTAGTATTCCTGTAAAATATTTTGTGGATTTTCAGTCAAAATGTATTGGAAAATTTGTGTGAACTAAGGCTTACCTCCCTCTTCTGCACGTTGGAAGCTTTCATTCAACTGCTGGCTTTCTTTAGTGGTGCAGTAGCTTTGTGCAGAAATTGTATCCTGGACTGACAACAGGTCCAAGACTTTTGCCTCTTCGCCCTGTTGTGATATTGAGATCATGCTACCAGCAATATGTTCAAATTAGGGGCAAGATTTTTCTAAGCATTCACAACAGATTTACCTGTGCTCCTTACTGGAAGACAGTGGTAATATTCTCTTTGACTTCAATGGGAGAAAAGGAGTCAGTACTGTGTTCTTCTGAAAATCCGATGCTAATGCCTTTCCTCTTGCCTTTGGCCATATACATATCTGTAAAATCTGTTGACTGACTTCAGTAAGAGTTATGCATAAGGAATCAAGGGCAAAATTGATGACAAAACTTATAGAAGTGAGGTAAACCTGTGGGGGGGAGGAAAGGGGGGGGAATAGAAACCTCAGTTTGTTGTTCCTCTGTGAGCCTTTTATTAAAAACACCAATACATGCAGCTTCCAAAGAGGTTAATAACCATGGAGAACAAGAGGTATACAAGGTACTATTTCTGTACTGCTGTGAAAGCTGCATCCCTAAATGAAACCCTTCAGCCTAACAAAGTTTTCCTTTCATTTTTGCACAGTAAAAACATATTTCAGTGAATCATGTTTAGCTTGGCTGGAGGGTGGGCACATTAGTATTGATCTCCGGATAGCCAGAGAAGCGTGTTTTGAGGCTTTGCAAACTACTTAAGATGATTATCTGTTCTACTGTGGATTAAGTTGCCCTACAGTATGACCTCTCAGTTTGAGAAGCTTGCTTTTGTGTCTTAATTGACTTGCGCTCTCGAGATTTGAGAAAATAAAATAAAAGAAAGCATTCTTCTCAGAAAAAGTATTGTGTATTGCATGGCTTGGATGCAGACTTTCCAGATGTGGCAAAGTCCAGCAAGAGCCTGTTACCAGCAGGCGTCTCACAGTGTCTGAAAGCAAAGCTTGAAGCATTTTAATTGAACCCTACAGAGACTGGTAGGCTTCTGTTTCCCAGTTCAGTGAAGACATCTTGTTTCTTAAGTGATATTTTTCCTTTCTGTAATCAAGTAATTATTAGGCTAGTTGCTCTCTCTTTCTCTCTCATTTTCCCCCTTGTTCCTGAGTGCTTTTATTTTCTCATTCAGATCAATGCTGGTGGTTGGTATAGCAGTGACTGTTGTGGCATACCAGGCTTGAATAGCTGCAGGCACTAGAGTCCCGATTTCCTGCCGTGCTGGCTGTTTCTCCCATCTGTGCCTCCTTGCCTTGTGCTCACAGCTAGGTCTCTAGCAAGACGTAAAACATGTCCCAAGCCCTGAATATTCAACTTGGCCTCCATTTTGGGAAGCAAGTGTTTTGTGCTTAAAACACTCAGGGGAACACAAATTAATACCTGGGGCAAAATTATAGGCATGGTTCGTCTGTTGAATTGGACTCTCAGAGACAGATGCTTTTATTCAAAATCTGAATCATCTCTAGAGTGTCTGAAAATATTACCTGAGAGCTAGGTTATAGGATGCAAGCACCAAATGATGTTAGAACTGTTGAATCATTACTAATATAGGCAAGCCCCCAAACCTGTTGATTGATATTCAGAAATTGGTCTGACTGCAAGACTAGAAACCCTGGCTTTTAGTTCTGTAAAACAGCATACCAGTTGGACTAGAAAATTTTGCACGGTGTTGGGGGTTGTTTTAGCATAAGTAATACTTTGTCCAGATAAATTGATTTATACTGTTTTGTCTAAAGTGTTATTGGGGTTGAAAAAAATTTACATTGCTTATTTCGGAATCAGCTTCTCATCCCCAGTAGCAGTACCATGTCAAAAGTAACTTCTGTCTTCTGAGGTGCTGATGTGGTTATAAATGGCTGTAAATAAACCAAAAAAAAAAAAAAGAGAGAAAAATATTCTGAGTACTAAAACTGGACTATCTTTTGCTTTAGGTACACTGTGTTAAGTGCTCAAAACTAAATATAACTTTACAAATATTAACATTAAAAAAATCTTAAATAGATTTTTTTTTTTCTCTTGCATACTAATGATTTTAAAATGAATTAGGGAAGAGGCAAATTACCCCAAATAAATGCTTCTACTTCTGGTTAGATTGATACAGTGTGAGACCTGAAAAACCTCAGAATGTTCTATCAAGAACACAATTTTTTAATTTAAAGGAAATATTTAAACTAATTATAGAGGAAAACCTACCAAACTGCAGTCATACAGTTGTAAGACTGTGTTTGAAAAAGCAAGGAAATTAAGATAACTGATTGAATTCTTCACTTGCCCACATGGGCAAGGATGAGTTGACTGCCCAGACTCTCTGTGGGTTTTGAAGCTAGCTAGAACACTGCATTAGACCCTGAAAAAAAATCCCAGTCAAGTAAAAGAAAGAAATGCAGAGGGACAAGGACCTATCTTCCTGTGCCTGGTGAGCTGTCTTAAGGTAAGATTTTAAACCTGCTTTGTAACTCATGATTAGATTTAGGATTCTTAAATATTCAGTAAAAAATGCTGAAAAGAGTGCATGTCTATAAAACAATTTTTCCAGCACCAATTTGCTATCAGAATCCAGTAATATTCAAGTGTACCATCAGATTTCCAGGATAGTCTTGGGAGAAGGCAGTGATGTAACATTGGACAGCAATATTCAGCAATCTGTTTCTGTCATTGCCAAATGCCCATTTACTTTGTAGACCTCTTAGAATTTTCTTGATTTAATTATAAGCTTAAAAAACTCCAGGTAACAAACTAAAAAACCCCTCAGCATTTGAAAAGAAATAATTTAGGTGTGATGACGATTTTTGTTGGAGAATACAGTCAAAGCTCAGACTTTTGGTGGAACCATGCTAACTGATTCAGCTGTAGTTGGAAATGGTATTTTTAGATCCAAGACTAATTTTCCACAGTCAAATATGGGTATCTCCGCCCCCCACGCCCTGCCCCCCAAATTTTTTATCTTGCTAACTTGATTTTATTTTGGAGGTAAAATATAAAACTGTAGCTGTGATTCTGTCACTTGCCTCACTAGCTGTGATCCACGTATCAAACACAGGGAATTTCCCTTATAGCTCCTGGGCTGAAATGGAACACGAATGAGAATATGAGTTCCCTATAGGCAAGGCAACTCTCTTGCCTATGAAGCTGATAGTTACAGAAGGAGATGTAGGGTTTTGTTTGTTTGGTTTGATTTGCTTTGTGGAAAACTTCAAGGTGTCTAGTAGCTAGATTGTTTCCCATATAGAGGAGAAAAAGTTCTCAGCAGATGAATTAAGTGTCTAACTTAGGTCTTAAAGAGTTACAGTGGTAACTGTCAGATGGAGATGGGAGATAAGGAATTAGGCATTTTGTTTTTAGTGATTTTATGGTCTCAGTACAAATTTATGCAAGATGGGAATAGAAATTCTTGGTAACTTTAGATTTGATTAAGAAGTTCAGACTTGCAGAACTTGTCAGAGGTGGAGTCTTAAAGTCTGTTTCAACTGATGGTCACCATCATAGCTTTGTTAAAAGGAAGTTTTGTAATATCGGAATTTGCCTAGCAACAATTGTCACACAGATTGTGGCATGATGTGGGTTTGGTTTTTTTTTTTAAGAGGCTTATTGAAATTTCCAATGTTTAATGGCATAGTCTTAGAGAAGACTCAGACTTGGATGAGGCGAGAAAGTACAAATAATAATGCACATGCTACTTTCTATTTTAAGTAATTTGCTAGAGTTAAGAAAGCTGATAAATTCATTACCACTTCCGATTTTTGATGACTATACTATCTGTCATCAGGGATATTGCTAGAGTAACAGCTGAAAATTGCTAATTATAGCTTTTCTTTGCTTTTGTAATTTACTTTTTGCTATACACATATCTCTTTCTCTTTCTTTCTCTTTCTTTCTCCTTCCTTCCATCCTTCCTTTCTTTCTCCTCCCAAAATATTCAGTCTGTTCTTGATTTTTAATCAGTGTTTATATAAAGATTCTATTGGGGTATAAATTAATTGCATTCTCTGAGTTTTCCTAAACCTGCTTTTGCCAATACTAAAGTCATTGTTTAGGTAGAAGGTTCCTACAAGTGTATTTGGGTTTATGGAAAAGAAAATACAGTCTTTCTCCAACACTACTTGGCGTTTGGAGGTATTTCCAAAATTTAACTAGAAATAAGATTCTTGAGGAAGTAATTATTAACTTTTTCAGTCTTCACATTTGATCAATATTTAAATCTGGTTGGCTAAAAGTTTAACTGATGAAGGGTCCTTTTCATACCTTTTTTTCCCCCATATTCACCAAAACCCCAGGTACGTGAAATCTTGTGAGGAAGTTTGTTCTTAAGACAGCACTCTCTTGGGACCAAGAGATTAAGGAACTTTCAGGTGTTTGGATGTTTATGTGGATTACAAGAATAATGAGAAAGTACACTTCAGGCAAATAGATCATGTCTAATGCTTAAGATGGTTTAGAGAGAAGGATGTATGGGATCCATTGGCTCATGCAAGCCATCTACTGAGATATCTGACCTTGTGTGGCATGCCTTTGCTTTTAACGTCATCTGTGCTAAAGATGGACTGGACTGTAGATCTTTGTCTACAGCATTGCACCTTAGCATCGGCCCATTTCCTGGGAGAAATCTGTGTTTTGGATCAGGTCAACCCTCCATGGTGAAAGAGGCCTCCAGAAGAGGAGTGCTAATAATGAATGCAATTAATAGTGTCAAGAATGCAAGCAAACCTAGAAAAACGGCATCCTGCACTGTGCATAAAACCCTTTCTGTCATCACTAAGTAGATGTTCTGAAGCCTTTTGAACTGGACAGTGGTTGTGTATTTTCTGTTACCAATTAGAGAACAAAAGTAATAGTCTTTTCAGTAGTAATGGTATCACAGAAGTTATGATAGGGGATTGTAGTGGTCAGATTGTGTTGGCAAATATCAGAGCTTGTCAATGAAAGCTCATTAACATAGCAGAAATCTATCTTAGGTTCTTTTTTTATGCAACTGAATTATTGCTTCAGCGTCTGTGTCCTATGAGCCTCCTGCAGATACTTCAGATTGCTATCCTTGGCCTGATTATAGAGAGGAAGAAATCACATTTGCATCTAAAGAGTGTCATCATCTTGGTTTTTTTTCACCTCTCTCATTCTTTTCATAAATATCTTTCTGTGCCTTTGGTTACCAGTAAGAAAACCCATCTTGTCTCTTTTGAATTTCCATGCATATCCCAACCTGGTTTGTTTTCTCATTTTTTTCTATTCAGAAGCAGTGTCTGCTTACTGTACATCTGTTGCAAAACAAAAGATGACAAAGTGGTTTACATATCAGTTTGATTTATAGATAAAGACTTAAACGATAACATGATAAAGCAGACAAAACCTGCAAAAAAACCTGGCAGATGAGACACATTAAATGAAAGAGTGGCTATAAACAGCTCAGATGACATGTGTGTGTACCAGCGTTGTCATCAGCATGCATGAATTTCAGTGGAGAGGCTGCTATAATAAGATGTGTGCAAGCTGATGACTAGAAGATTTTTTTTTTCTTTTTTTTCCCTCCAACTGAGGAGACATTTGCTAGGAGCCTATGAAGTAAAATCTCTGTAGCAAATCATAAGAATTTGTTTCTTTTCATGTCTGTATGATACAAACAGGAACATGACAAGATGCCACCCCCCCCACACACACATTCTTAAGAAAAGAGTCTTTGTTTCATGCTCGTTGTTATGGGAGTGAGACTCAAGTTCAGTGAGAGGCCCTGTCTGTTTGTTCTGTTTCCATTTCTCTTTGATGTCGTGAAGCTGCTGATCAAGGCAGGTACCTAAACCTCTCCCCATCACACCTCAAGACATGATGTCTTTTCTTATTAAGCAGAGTGGGAGGCTCATGTGGATCAGTACCTCACCACTTCTCTGTCAAATGTTGCCTCTGGACATTGGATGGGTAGTGAGTTTTAACTGAGAGGGTTAGAAAGGAGGTTAGTGAAAGCTGTCATAGTGCAATTCAGGTATTGGAAGGCTGTTGATATACACCACCCAAGCCTTCCCTCCTCCAGCCTGGACAAGTCTGCTTTCCTTAACCTTTCCTCACAGGACAGCTGCTTCAACCTCTGCAACCATCTTACTGGTCTTCTGCTGAACATGTTCCTTATCTTCTGAAAACCTGGTGAAGATCTCCACAACATGGAGTGTTCTCCTGTGTGCAGTTAGGTGGATTGGCTGCACAAATCTGAGCTCAGATGGTCACCACCCAAGTAAAGCCACACCAGTTCTTTAAACTTTATTTTCGCACATGCATCATTGGCACAACTCCAGATCAGACCCCACACTCATGTATGTTTTGGGAAACAGAAAGTGGACATTTTCAGCAAAATATCTGCAAATACTGAGTACTGATTTACCTGCACTTCTATTAAGCAAATTCTACCTTCTCTTTGCAGATGAAGAAACTGGAGGCAGATAAATAATAGATAAGAAGTAGACAGCTGCAGAGGCAGATCAGAGCTGGAGTAAGAGCTTGGCTGGTCAGTAACCCTACTCCAGTGATCATACTTAACTTCTCTCTCAAAAGTTAGTTTGTTACACATTCACAGCAATCTTAATTGCTGAAACCTAACTACACAGTAGACTTTCATGTCTAAAGAAAGCAGTGAGGTGCCCTGTATCCATAATTCAGATACTTTGAATTTTTGGCCTTACTTCATTGCCAGCAAATCCTGAAGGCATTTAATTTCCTAGCCATTTTCTCAGCCTATTGAGGACAAACCCTGTTCTCATGGTTTCAGGCAGCTCCGTGCTTACATCTGAAGGGTCTCAAAAAACAGTTTTCCTTTTTATTGCATAATCCATCGTGTAGTCAGGGAGATAGTCTCTGGCTGTGCCTGTAAGGAGGCATACTAGCACACGAGGAGCATGGACTTTCTAACCACTGGGATACCTGCCATGTCCTGCTCGAGCATGGCTGGAGCATTCATTTAGGATGTGAAAGACTGGCTAAAAGCCTTGATCACCCGATCTTGGAGCAGTGATTTGAACCCAGCTCTCCCAACCATAAGAAAACCCTAGCTCCTAAAAAGACAGCAAATTTTCAGGAAGGCTTTTCTTAATTTCTTCTGGAGAAGCTCTTCACTGTGTATGAGATCTAACATAGTCAGATCTCAAACATCTGGATAAATAGAGGGCAAAAATAACTTAGAGAATTGTAGGTAATTCAGGCACTGATGAGTGCTTTATTCCACAAAGCTGACTCTGCAATAGATGTCACAGTTCCAGCAAGACTTTTTAGCTTTATCTGAAGGGCGGACAGCCCAGATCTGGGCTTGCTCTATGTGAAATCTCTCTGCTTCATCCTGTGTATGGTGGTGTTCTAGTTTCTGGAAGGCAATGTGAATGTACTGGAGCTGCCTCTGCCATGCCTTAAGTTAGGTCCAGAGGTCTTACTGACTTGGGTCAATGCCTATAACCAGTTCAGCTATGCTCACATAGTGCCTGTATTAGCTAATAAGTCTGCAGACCTGGCCTGGCTGTAGTGGAGCTGGGCTTGCCCTCTCTGCATTTGTTACATGCTTAATAACCTGGAGAGAATGTGCTTGGGTAAAGGTGAGTTGCCTGTGTATTAATTAGGCCAGAGGGAAAGAGGGGGAATGACCCTGTAGTGCTGCTGTTTAAAGCAGTCATCTGGAAGAAAACAGGATTTTTCCCTTTCAATGAATGTGGAAGTATTTCCTACAAGGATGGGTAGGAAGAGCCACTAACACTTTTCGTCTGCAGGATTAACTTTTGATGCAAAAGGCTGAACTCTGTAAGCAGACACATAGCTAGGAATTTCTTGTGAAAGTAAAACCAAAATCTGAGTGAGGCAACATCCCTTTCCTCAGCATTTCCTAATGATAGTTCAAAGCAATTCACCATCTTTCCCGCTTCCTGCATCCCACTCAGGTATTTCTCCCTTTTCCATTCCTTCTCCTGTGTGTTGCAATAGGTAGTCTCAGGACACAGCATCCAAAGACATCAAAACCTTTGTCATCACGCTGCTGAGCCTAAGTTTCCTATGTCATTCATGTAGCTTCACTGAAACAAAACTCGGTTACAGTACTTGTGAGGTCTCATCAAACTTGTACGTTTCTTCTATAAGGTCACAACCAGAATATCTAAAAATGGCAAAGTGCAGGACATCCTCTGCTTATGTAGTCTAAGCAGCCAAGGGGGAAGAGGCTTATGATCTAATATAAATTTCTATGTTTATCATTGCAAAACTACCTATATGGTGAGAAAGCTTCCCTTTCATCTGCTTGTATTTTCTCTATAGCTCTGATTGTATAGTTGATTTTTTTTGTGTGTGTGTGTGTGTCTAGCTGAGGCAGGTATATGTCTCAACTGGAGATTCAAGTCCTATTGTGCTGTAAGTTACTGTATAGTATAAGAAGGTCTCTGATCTAAACAGCTTAGTTTGAGACAAGGCAGGCACATGGTGGGTGACAGGAAATAGGAACAGAAGTAAATTATTTGTTGAGAAATACTTGTTTAGTTCGTCCCCCTTCCCTCTCCTCTTACAGGCACACTATTTATAGAAAGATGGAGGGAATGTGAAGTGAATCCCCTCATTGGGAATTTTGGGCTTGGCATATTAGCAAAGACCTAGTTACTGTCTCCCTTCATCTCTGAAATAATCATGCAATGCTAGAAATGGAGGCTGTGGTACTGATGGCAACTCTTGTACTGGAGTTTGAAGGGGGGATATTTGAAGTGACTAGAATATTTGATTTTTAAAGGGAAGAGTAAACATGAAAAATCTTTCTTTTTTGTTCTACGAGTTTTGGCAGAAAGAGGGAATTTAATTGCATCTCCTGTGCTCCATTCTTTGGTAGTTTTCCCTTAATGACATTTTGTTTTCTTTGTCTTTCTCGGAATTACCACCAAAAAAACCTTCTATTATTTGAAGATATCTTTTTATTGTCTGTTATTTCATACAGAATGCTCTTTAAAAGTAGTTAGAAAATATGACTGTGGAATATATTAAGAAAAGAGATGGGAAAAGTAAAAGTGCCATTCAGCATTTTTAAGGAGAAAATATACAATTCTTTTTTCCTTCTCTTTTACTCTGTGAAGCAACGAATCATCTTAAACAGAGTGAAGAACTGTCTTCTACTTTTCCTATGGATCGTTTCGAATAGGTTTTTTGGGTTTTGCTTGGTTGGTCTTTTTTTTAATTACTTGTCACTGCTTCTGCAGAGAACTTGTAAGTATTGTTTCTCAAATATGAGCGGTCAGTACTGCTGGCTCACAAATTAACAGTAATTCACACACAAACATGTGCAAAACCCACCCCCAACAGCAACGACCAGCAAAAGGAGAAGATTTGGGTAGACCACAACAGTTCTGTCCAGTGTTACAAAATGTAAAATAACTGTCTTAAAGATTCTTTAATCTGTAGACTTCTAAGGCTCTCCCTCTGACCACAGGGAGCAGAGGATAACTCAAGTTTGATAGGACTTCAGAAGATCTCCAGTCTAACCTCCTGCTCAAAGCAGGTTCAGCTGTGAGGTCAAGACAGGTTGCTCAGAGATTTTTTCCTCTTGGGTTTTGAAAACCTGCAAGGTTGGGGATGGTGCAGCCTGCCTGGGCAACCTGTGCCACTGCTTGAATGTCCTCACAAAGAAAATGTTTTTCTTTCTAACAAGTCCAACCCTCCCTATGCTCAGTTTAAATTCTGTTGCCCAATGTGACAAACGTTGGTGTGAGAAGAATGATAGTTTTGGTGGCAGATGGGCTGGGAATTAATTAACCTACTGCGTGCTTTGTTTTCCTTTCATTGATTTCCTCTGCAACACTTTCTTCATCTATAAAATTGGGGTAATGAACACACCTGTCTTAGTAAAAAATAATTAAAAAAAAAAAGATAAGCAACAGGAAAAGCACCAGCTTTAGCCTGAGGTTGATTCTCTGCATATAACTGCAGTGAATGAATTGTGATTACTCAGTGAGATAATTCTGTGGCCCTAAGGAAAGGAAGAAAGAGGAGGACAGGAAATTTGGAAATGTATAGTGCTCTCTTGCTTTATTTGCAAAACGAAGGCACTGGAGTACTAATTAGTGTTGAGGGTCATGTATCCTGCATGTCAGACATACCTTCACTCTACTTTGCATATACTTTCAATAATTAAAACCTGCAAAGGAAGATATTGCTTAAATCCCCCCTCTCTTGCAGGATGATCATGATGAACTTTACCATCCATCAGGCAAAATAGTATAAAGCAATGACAGCCTCATCTTAAGGGAACCTCTGTAGATTTCCATGTGTTGCTTGTTAAGCAAGTGATTGGAGTTGTGTTTCTCAAGGATGAGGAATTTTAAGAGTGCAATAATTTGCCACCAGCCCAATGTAATTATACAATATAGGCAGGACTAGAATGATACAGTAAACTACGGAAATGAAGAAAAAAAATCTCTGTTTCTTTCAGTTAGTTTTGGAGAAAATGAGGTGGAGCATTTTAATATTTTTGTGTTTCAAGTCTGCATGGCTTTTGAATCTCAGTGTTAGAAGGTACTTTTACAGCCCAGTGCTGTTTCTCTTTCTTTAATGGTTTGAAAATGACCTACTATAAGGGGAAAAGATGGGACTAATATCAGCAAAACTGATTTGTCATAAAAAAGGCAGATATGCTTATTTGCGTTTGTATATTACAAATATGTGTTAAATGGAATACTGTGAGATAATTATTATGAGCTTCCAGTGTTACCAATAGCTATGAAACATGCTTATTACTCTGTTTTATTTCCCATGCTGTGACTTGCCCCAGTGAAATCAACAAATCTAATTCTACCAGGTAGAATCAGGCACATGCATGAGCCTTTTCAGGACCAGACCCTGTAAGGGGAAAGTGCGGCACAGCTGGCTTCAGAGTCGAGAGCTCTGGAGTCTCCTACTAGGTCTTTGTCCTGAACCTCAGCCTCCTAATACAGCTAGTTGGACCTTCCTCCACTTCTTGCCCCCCAGCTAGCCTGCCCAGCCGCCCCTGTTTCTGTCAGCACAAGCTGCTGGAGCTGTCTTGTCTGCTCCCGGAGCTGTCTGGCCATGGAGTCAGGCAACCTTGAAAGGCAACCCCTAGGAAAGGGAGGAGGAGGAGGAGACTGGATACTTAAGGACAAGCCAGAAAATATCCTGTGCAAAAAAAGGGATATATGTATACACACAAATAGGTTTTATTTCAACTGAAGAAACATTTTTTTTCCCAAAAAAAATGTGAAATGTTTTGCAGGAAGGAAATTGGCTTTTCTGAGTTAGCTGTGTGTTAGTTACCCAAAGTAAAAACTAATAAGTATTAGTCACATCTGCCTTTTGCAAAGTCTTTGGTGCATCTTGGAGTCTTTACAGATGTTGACCAACAAGTGCTGCTGTAGAAATAACATGGCCATGGTTTGCACAGGATATGAAATGACTACTTTGGAGAGGAGAGAGGTGTATACGACAAGCCTGATCTGTGTCTGAAATGCAGTTCACCTTTCCTGTCTCACCGTGATAAGTTACACTCATTCTCTGTGCTGCACTTAAGGTTGATTATGAAATGGAAATAGTAGTCACTTAATTTTCCTGTTCACTCAGGTCACGTGTCAAGTTAACACTCATTATACTACATGAAGTTCCATCAGTTGCTAGGACTTGGCATTCATCAGAAGGAGGGGATAAAAAAATCCCAAAGGCTCTTCCAATGTGTGTTTTCCACAAAGGAGGAATTTCAGTGGAGAGTAAGAGAGATGAAGAATGCCTAGATCTTGTGATCTGTGAACTGATATGAATGTTCTGTTAGCTCAGAAGAATTCGGAGAGACCTGGTGGCTCTTTGTGAAGCTGCCTTTCCTTATGGCAGTTACCTATATTGTTACATTTCTTCAGTATGTGCACAAGGAAACAAATAATCTTGACCAGCTAGAGTTAATTTTGTGTAAATTTTAGGTGGACTTATATCTCTGCTAGTTTCTGAGCCCTCTGGTTAGACAAATGTAGTACTCCTTGTCTAAATCTTTTCAATTGTAAACAAATGAGGTACGATTTTCTTAGGTCAAATTTTGAGCCAAAGGGGGTGAATTAAGGGGGAAGGGACTTCTGCTGTCTTAATCTGGACTGGAGTATGATAAAAATTTCAAAGGACTTTATAGTATCAGTAGGAAAACATCTCTCAGTCATGGTAAATTAACACATGATAAAGAGAAATTAGATTAATTTTCCACAGGAAGTTGTATACTTCTTCACGTGATAAAGAAAATATAAAGAAATTTAACCATGCCTATATCTGACAGTCTCCAGTCACTAAAACTCTGCCAAGCTTCCAGTATGAGATAATATATATAAGTTGTAGTCCAAGGTGTTATTTTTGAGTTTGAATGCTTGAGAATTTATTGGGCAAGAGGAGCTCATTGGACCTTATAACAAGCATATCCTATTGCACTTCATATCAAAAAGATTTAGAGACATATGTATTGTTATTAGATAAAAATAAATAAAAAAATAAATGGACAATTGAGCTCATGGACGAATTGTTTCTAGAGCACTCATCACAAAGAAGAACATATCTTTTGTCCCCAACAAGTTGCTGCACTTTATGGTCTACTTGATTGCATCATAAATGTTATAATGACCAACTGTGCCAAGACAGTAAAGATAAGTGACTTGTAGCTACAGTACCTGCTTCAGATGGAACAGGAGAAGGGAGGGGTTTGTCTCGAGTTTATATAGCACTGGCTTCATACAAGCCAAATATTTCATCTCAGAATTCTTTTGCCAATTAATTCCTCTTTTCCAACTGACTCATAGTTTAGAAGTAGAGTTAGTAAATGGTTAGCCTTGTTTAAAATAGTGACAATTTTTTGCACATTGCCAATATTTCTGCTTTTAAAGCAATGTGTACCATATTTATTGCTAATACTAAAATGCTTCTATAGAAAAAAAAGTTACTGCTTTATGGCTGCCTGTTCATTTAAAGCATGCTCTAATATGGTAGGTGGAATAAAGTTATATCCTCGGTTGTTGAGATTTAGGATGTTTCTTTTTGTCTTAGTTACTCCATGTGGAGGATTGATAGTATTTTGGGGATCTACATACAGAAGTGCTGTAAACATGTGAAAAAAGTAAATTATAATTTCCTAGCTCTGACTTTTCATTGACATTTTTGTTTCAGGTTGCAGTATTTAAGTTAACTCAACCTTGTTGCAATTTGCTGGCTTTGACTACATGTTACATAAGCACCCAGCAGGGTAGCTACTTCTGATGCCAAAATCCCACCAATGAAGAGATGTGACAATACAGAAGCACAGGTTAGAATGCTTCAGTCTGTTTCTCTCTCTGCATGACACTGGATAAAGTCTCTTAAGGGATAAAATCACTTCAGATATCAGTTCTACAGTAAAGAGGAAAAAAAGAAAAGGGCAAAATATCTTTGGTAGAGTAGAAATACTGACCTAGCCTCATTTCAGATTCCTGTGCTGGGAGTAGAAGACAAATGTGATGAGGAAACAAAAGCAGACGTATGAAGGTGATGACAAAGGTTGGTCAATTAACTGCAAGTTTTAAATCGAGAAGATGTCACAAAATTAACCTGGAAAACAGCTGTATGGCAGAAGAAAAATTTTATGCAAGTGAGGCAGTGGGGAAAGTTAAAGCTCTAGAGAACACAGGGAGAGATGTCTACAGAAGCAATATTCTCCTATATCAGCTTTTCTTCACTTCTGAAGAGTGGAGATTAGTTAGTTTCCTTGTTCTGTATAGCTGAGGACACCTAGTGCACAGCCTTTTACTACCTTCAAATGCAATTACTGTGCACAGTAAGCAATAGCCTTATTTGTGCTCTAGTTAATATGTAGTGCCAAGACATTTTCCATCACAAAGGCACATTCTAGATGCATCATTATGTGGTTATTTTTTTAAAGAGTTTAGTTTGTAGTGGGATTCATACCTGTGTATTGCATTTGAAAGTCTCTTAACAGGAAGGTGCTCAACTGCTCTGTAGGTGTAGGTTTTTTGCCACTGTTCAGCCTTTCTTACTTGTCCTTCTGTTTTCTTTACACAATTTGAAACATTTTAAAAGTTTTGGCCACAGCTCAAATGCAGGATTGGGACTATCTTGTTTCATCTTGGTAAAATAATATTTAAAACTTGGAAGTGAAAACTATATGAATATAATATCAGTGACATGGAAACTGCAAAATCTGAATCTAAAACTGTAACATTGTTGTTACTATTATTAATGTAACATTATCTTATGATATATTTGCTCTTAAATCCAGGGCATGAAATAGATATGATATTCTTCTCCCATTCCTTATTACTCTTCAACAAACTAGCAATTTACTCTCTTTCAGCTTGGCATAGAGATTAAAAAGGTATGATGCAGTCCATGTTTGGGTTGTTCATTAACTGAAACAAACATGAATATTCATTGTTTCCTCTTTTATATAACAAAAAAGATATGGAAGTAGTTGCTGTAGTAGGGTTTATGTTTAATAAAAACAAAGTCAATGAGGGAATAGCATTAGTCAAAAATATACTGAAAATATAGTTGTGTTAAAACTGTTTTACCTTAAAAGCTTGATAACAAGAGCAGGCTGATGAAGAATCTCTGCCAGTTATCCAACTTTGTTGGTGGAAATAGATCAGTTCCATCTGAAGAATAAGTGAATTGTACTGGAAAGTAATGACATTGCTTATTTTTCTGTGATACTTATGACAAAACAAATATTTGGTTTGAAATGCTAAATGGTAAAATTAACTTTTTATCAGACAAAAGAAAGCAGAGTTCTATTTTCATTTTTGGTAATTACTTTGCGTTAAAAGCAAAAAAGTCTTAAAAAAAATTGAAATGTTGCCTCTCATTTTTTCTAATGAGCAAAATGAAAAAGCAAAGCAGACCTTTACCGAGAACATTTGGTTTATCAATCTCATGAAGCGAGAAGTGTTTCAGATGAAAATTATCAAGCAGTTCAGATAAGTTTGGATAACGATGTGTGAAGTGGTTGAAAGAAACTGTAAGCCCTAAGGACAGGCTGTTCCTGAATCTCCACTGAAAACTTAAACTCAAACTTTTTGTAGTTGATGTTATACTCGTGGTTTCTACTGGGATTTGATTAAGATGTGTTAATAATACAATAACATATGCTGCTTTTCCTTACAATTCCCATCCAGTTTTGCAGATCGAAGGAGTGGTGATTTGTTTGCAGGAAACTAATGTTTGGTGAGATTGTTGATGGGGGTATGCAAAGAAGAAAAGAACATTTTCAACTGAAAGAAGGGAACCCAAATATTTTGGCGTGCGCTGTCCAATAAATAGTACTTTTTCTTCCATCTGCTTTTATTGACCTGCCTTAAGAATCTGACGAGACTGTAAGGCAGGGCACAGGACAAGTTCTCATGCCTAAAGTATACCCTCTGAACTGGTGAAGGTGATACGAATTTCTACTATCAGAGGAAGGAACTTGTTCCAAAATGATTCATTGCAACATGTAAAGCCATTGTTTTAAGTACAAATTAATTGCATCCTTGAAACTCTTTAATAAAAGGAGTAGGGTGTTTATTTAAATTTCAGTAGGTCTGAACCCTGAATCACTTGCACTGTAAGATACACAACTTCCTACCTGCATGCTCTGATTCTTACAGACTTTCAGTCCTTGCTTCCTTCTGTGTATTCTTCTTGGTTAATATGGTTTCGCTGAGAAAGAAAACCAATTTATTTATTATTTTAGAGTATTCCGTGGAGGATTTATGCAGTATTGTATACAGCACACAATACAGTCTATGGAAAAAGAATCAAATCATAGTAGTTCTTGTTTCCTACATGCTGTTACATCTCCCAAATAAATGAATAATAGAGCAGAGCAGAGTCTTGCTAATCTGTGCACAAGGGAGAAACTGCAGATTTGATTAGTGAGATCTGAAGACTGCCCACCTGTGGATAGTGTGGCGGTGGGTGGGAACAAGGATTTTTTCAACTCAGAAGCTTTTTCTGATGCAAAATGACCTTTTCTCAACATTACCGGGCAGAAATCTTTCTCTATCTGCTTCTAGACTGCTCACCTGGAAGTCTGTTAGTGCTTTCACGCTAATTATGAAACAGCCAGGGTCTCTTGACTGCTACTCCAGCATGGGCAAAAGATTTGCCATGGTTATCACCATTGACTCCCCCCAAAGAAAAAACACCTTCCTTCCCAAAGCCATACCAGTGGCTGGATGGAGATCAGGGAGAGCCTTGTGAAATACCATGTTCCCCCTTGATGGGGTGGGGAGGCAGCCTCCCTGGAAACATGGTAGCACAGCTGGGAAGCTGCTGCACGAATAAACGCCTGCGTTTTGGGGCAGGTTTGCAGAAGCTCAGTTTGTTCATGTTGGGGGCTTCCGTCTCTGTGCGTGGCATCCCCTGTTCTTCTGTATCAGCATGTGGTAACCACTTGAGTAATACAACATCACTGAGGCAAAAGCAGTAATCTCATCTGATGGTAGTGCCTGCAGCCATCATGCCTTGTATTTGTGCCCCAAGAACTAAGCACAGTTGGGTTTAGTCACTGTTAATTAGAATTTCAGTGAGGGTTCTTCACTTGCGATAGTAGTACTTGACTACACTATGTTCAACTGGGAGGTGAAATATTGAGCATTGTTATCAAGCTCAATTTTAATGCGCTTTCCAAACTGTCAGCCTTTAGAAAGGTGATAGGGAGAGAAAAATGATAGGTGTTGTTAAGGGATTACTCAGATTATCTGTAAAAGGAATGAAATTATTTCGTATCAAACCATTGCCAAAAAACATCAGTACCCTTTTCATCCACCCAGTGTAAGTGAACTTTGTCTTTTTAGAAACAGGAAAACATGAATCTTCCATCCCGTGGAAAAAAAAAAAGATTCTGCCGGCAGCTAGACCAGCTGCATACTGCTAATTTTGGGTTTTGTTAATGATTATGGAAAGTAACAAAGACAACAAAGAGAAAATAGCTTTTTCAGTTATAAAGGATGCCTTTTTTCTTACCATGTACTTACATACTGATATACTTGCAGCTGTGATATGTTTTGCAAAATTGCCAGTTTGCAAGAAACAAAGCAGAATGAATGGCATGCTTGGATGCTACAATGCTGAGAATCAACAAACTGCTTATAAAAGATGTACCTAGAAAAGGTTTTCATTTTTACTAGCAGTGACATTTGAAGAGCTTTCTCCATTGAATAAAAAATGCAATTTAGTTAAAGTAAGATCAGGAAGCTGGTATGCTGTGGCCTCAGTTGCTATGAGCTGTTTCCCCATGCTATTTTACCTGTTATGCTCTGTGTGGGTCTCTTTTCTTACATATTGTAAACTGCTTGGGACAAAACCCACAATTTCTGTGTTTCTGTAATATACCTTGTAGGGGGTGCTGGTCCAGCCATATCATAGTTTTGTGGTTATAATCTACGATTTGAGTAGTGTTGTCACTGTTGATAGTGATTTGAGTAGTGTTATCACTTTACAACTGTCATAATATGACAGTTGTAAAGCAACAGTTTTTGTGTAACATGCTTAGCTCCTACCTGTAGTAAAAGCTAGGCTAGAATGACTTTAAATTAAACTTAACAGATGTTTTCAAGTTAGGCTGCTAGTCAGTAACAGTCTTACAGTATACTGCATATAACTACGGGAGAATATAGGGTAGTTCATCCTAAATCACATACATCACAAATCAGCAAATTTCAAAAGATTAATGGGAACTGCATCCAATAATGTTACAGCAGTAAGCACAGGAAAAATTTGGTGAACTGTGGGGAAAAAGTGGGCAGAGATCTTATGATTTATCCCGGAGGAGACCAACAGGGTCGTCTTGATTTTAGGATAAAATAGCAGAAAAAAGTTCCAGATAATATTATTCTTCCAATCACGTTTTTTAAATTATTTTAAAATAATTTTTAATAAAAGTAGGGAATTGCCATTCTTTTCTCAGCAGAATGTCTTGAAAGAGAGACCTCTGTGAAATGGCACAGAAGCTGTGGGGAGACTGAATCACACAGTCTGGGTTTTTTGGGGTTTGGTTTTTGTTGTGTTTTTTGTTTTGGTTTGGTTTGTTTTTTTTCTGAGCAAGATGTAGGGGTTTCTAATTGTGTCATTAGTCCAGCCAAGATGGTGCCCTGTGCTGAAACTCTTATATTTTTGTTGGAAATTGTCATGTCCCAGAATATTACTTAGTACAGCAAAACCATCTCAGATAAAGGATGAGATTTTTAGGAGTTTGATCTCTCTGTTTTTTGGCGTCTGTTTACATTTTTCTGTATTTCTCGGGCACAAATACATCTGTGTGACCAGCCATGCATACTTCTAATTTTTTAATGTATAAAAAAAAGTAGAATTTTTCTCAGTCCTAATGATTTTGGAGAGATAGATGGTAACACAACTAAGGCATACAATGATTTTGCAGGAAGAAAATATGTTCCATTCCAGTGTTTTGTGGGCAGGAGTAAAAGCTGAGTAGAAACCTTATTTAAATTGAGCTATAATATTTTATTGCTTTAGGAATTTCTACTCTTTAATCCAGCCTTGGATGCCATTTTTTTTGAAATAAAGGCTTTTACAGTCAAATTTGTGGTTCATGTACATCAGTCTGGCTTAATAATTTGAAAAACATTTCTTTAGAATAACCATGTAATTAGAATTAGACTTTTACAACTATGGGTGCTAGTGATAATCAGCAAATGGCATTGACTTCAATAGGCCATTGGTTCAAATAATTGTTTTCAAAGGAAATTAACTGTTTAAGCTCTCTAAAAGGGTGGGTTTTTTTCTTTAAAAATTATTCTCCAGCTTGTTAGAGTTACCCCAGGAGAGAAGCAAACTAGTTTGATCACAAAAATTAGACTAGCTCAAAGTTGTGCGGCCAATCTGGAGTATCCCCTCGGGTGCTACATTGGTCCATTTACTTGGGTGCATCTTAACCTTCTTTGTTTTGCAAGAAGCTGTGTATTTTTAAGAAGTTGTCTGTCCTGGATATTCAGTAGAAATACAGGAAGCCACTGGAGGCTCAGCCACACTGGGAATAGCTTGGAAAATGAGTAGGTTATCAACTGAGTGAATGAACACCCCAATCCCTGTCCTATGTGCCCAGCTGAACCAGACAGCCCGAGTTCAAGTTACAGTTAAGCTCAGCAGACGTTTCTATATAATGAGGAGGTAGTTGAAGGGAGTAGGGTATTTAGAGCTGCGTGAAAGTCTGGGTTGACCCTCTAATGGAGAGAAAACTTGCAGGGGTCTGTTTGTAAGCTAGTGGTTTTACCTTGGCCAGAAGGCAGACACATTGCCCAGCTGCCAAGCAGCATCACTGTATTTGACAAAGACGATCCCATACAGAAAATACAGAGGCACAGCTGTGCTCAGGCTCGTAATGAGACATGAGCAATGACAGCGTTTTCTAACCTGGGTGGTGGTTGTTCAGAGCAGCAGCCTGACAAGGAAAGGCTCAGCGCAGTTATGAGCATTTCAGCAGACAACTTGCACTGCCCTTACTGCTTTATCTTTTCTCTTGAGAGTTTAAACTTGCAGGGACTTTGTACTTGAATTCATTTGTCCTTTTGGCACTTTGGTGTTTTCTGCCACAGTCACTGGGAGCTCCTCAAGATTTCCCAGCCCCTTTTATCAGAGCTCTGCACGCAGGCTGACACTTGGCTGCTCTACATGCTATTCTGGAGGCTGTAGCATAATGGATAGGAAAGCTAGCAAGCACTGATCTTTTTGGAATAGCAGACTACGTAAATTATTCTGCATGGATATGTCTAAAACTATTATTTTGAAATTGAAGTGAAATATTTTTTTCAAGTTATCAACCATTTATAGACTCTAGGTAGCTTAAATATCCAAGTAAAAATTTGTTGTGAATATAAACAAATTTAATAAAAATGAACCTTTTAAGCCAAGAATATCATGCAAGTCATCCCGCTCTTTTGAACTCATTTAGTTTTCATGAATAGCAATTTTAGAGTGAAAAAAATCATTCATGAAAGATCTCTGAGTAGCTGTAGAACCAGCAGCTGGAAGGGAGGCAAACCCCTCTTTAATGTTTTAAGAAAGAACTGAGGAAGAACTATGAAAACTATGAACACTGAGCTCAGAGCTCAGTGGTATAGATAGTGTAGACATTAATTTTTAAAGTGTCCATCAGTCATTTAGATGAATATGAAGACTAAGCCAGCATGTTTCCACAAAAGCTGAATTTTTCAGATGAATCTGGCTAAGAAAAGACTTAAAAAATGGTAGATATACTGCAGAGGACATACAGATAGTTATCATCTGTGTGGGTCTGGAAAATACGTTTAATGTAATGCCATGTTCTGCACAGGATTATTCATAAAGCATGTATGAAATTTGCATTTCTTAAGGGTCAAAATCTCGCTTGGGTGATTGAAACCACAGCTCAATGCTGAAAGATTAGGATTGTCTCTGGAAAAGGTAGCATCAAGGCTTGGAGACTAATGCTGCATATGTTCATGCCATGCACAAATATCTTGGAGAAAGACTTCCTGGTATTGTGCTGAATTTTGTCATGGAGTGTGCTTGCAATACTGCTCTTTTATAACAAAGTCATAGACCTTCAGGAAGGTTGATCTGTGAATCCTGATGGCATTTTAGATGAAACTACAGGGATCTGTGAAGTTTTGATGTACAGATCTGAGGTTAGCTGGCAAGCCAACACTGAGAGTGAGAAAGTCCTAAAAGGATCAGCATGCAGGCTTTTGTGGTGTCAGGAGAAGATGGGTTACCTGCTGCAGACCGCATTCCATCACCTGGAGAAATATAGCAGACCAAAAAGTGGTCCAAGGAGAAAGTGGCCAAGTAACGTCACAGAATGATACAGTGGGTACCTGATGAGTCTGTGTGTGCAGAGGAGTTGTCTGATGGATAAAAACTAGCATGTGATTGCCCCTATGGGTCAAGGGAAGGAGACCCTGACTGTTGCACCACTTAGGAGACTTGCTGAAAGTCATGCCCTGGTATTGAACATTCTACAGGGGTCATGAGGAGGGAGGTGTCCTACCCTTCCTGCTGGAAACAATACTAGGATGTCCCAGATGAGGGCCTAGCACCTGAAGAAAGCTGTCTGCTCATTTCCCTGGGTAATCATGCGTATGGACTGATGACTCTGTATATGCACCAAACTATAGTGCATGGGAATGTTTTCTGTTCTTTAATCTGTCCTGACAGAAGGTACTTTAAACCCTAATTTAGCCCATCATAGCTAACTTTACAGGCTCTGTGTCAACAGAAGACATCAAGATAAAGTGCTGGATTCAGAGAGACATGAATAAATAAATGACATAAACAGATAAAGTTGTCTTTAATCAGTCAGGTATAAGGTCATATGGCGTCAATCTAAAAATAGACATCACTATTTGTATATACATGCACGTAACGAGGAGATGTTCCAGACATCAGCACTGTATCAAGAGGACAACTGCAAGGTGTGAAGCAGTGTGGAGATTGTGGTGAGGCCAAGACTCAAAGAGGATGGGAGAGGTTAATATGTACAAATACGGCACTAAAGCTCAAAGTCAACAGAAATATGTATCCTCTTCTACAAAACCTGCCTTTGTCCATCTTTCCATTCTGATTTCTGTTTGTTACTCCTCAAATTTGAGGCAACAGAAGTAATATGCTAAACAGCCTCTTTCTCTTTTAATTCTCTGCCCCTTAGTTAGGTTTCTGAGACTCAGACTTTACTTCCCCTACTTTGGGATCATTTAAGATGAACTTCCAGGCTGAAATCCTTTTGCTTGTGGTACGAGTGGGGATGCCCTCTTTCTTCAACGGTAAAAACAAATATTTTTACTGCATTGCAGATACAACAAAGAAGGCGGCAGACATAATTTACCACCACCTGAGTTTTACCAAGTTTTATGTATCCATATCATTAGAAATAGCCAGATGATACTACTGGGAGTTTGTGTTGCCCTTCCTCGTCACTTGGTAAGCCCCAAACTGTCTTGTAGTCGATGAGCAAGGACACTTGCCTTCTGATGTTAGCTGTCATTTGTTATCCACGTACCTTATATTTCTGGAGTTTCCCTGTTTGCTGCTTTTGTTTTCTTCTGACATCTTTTCCCACAGAAGTGTTTCTGTAACGTGCTCTTCACATTACTCTTGCTGCGCCTCGTGCCTGTCATAAATGTGAACATGAACGCTCAGGCTCTTAATGATGGCTGTGAGCTGTAACTGTTTAATAATAAAAAGCTTTATGTGTTATTAGTGCTCTTATAGTGTGGTGCTGGGAATGGCATAGATTAGATGAGAACATTTTTCCATTGAAGACGTATTCCCAAAACAGGTGTCTTGTAACAACCAGTCATGTCCTGTGACTCTTCATGACTTTGTTCCAGCCTAAGGACTTGCTATTCACATAACAAAAGCAAGATGGGTCTTTTGGAAGCTTTAGCTACAGTATTAGTAGAAATAGGTAAGATTTCCATTGCTTTTTTTTTTTTAATGGGCATATGGTGGAAAAAATGTTAGGATGAGTTATTTATTCTAAGGGCGGCAGTTGATATTTTGTTAAGCGTAAGTTTCTATTCTATGTCATACCTGGAAGGAAGCTACTGTCTTTTTTCTGCAAATACGCAGTGTGAGATTTAGTTAACATTACCTTGTAAAGATCTGCTTCTGCAATGGGTTATGAAACTATGATTCAAGCTTTTATATCTCTGGATTAATTTCTTATTGTCTTCCACAGAGGAGGAAAAATCCCTTCTTTTTATAGCTCATTCATTTTTACATTTCCTTCTGTGTCATACCCCTCTCTATTAACACAAAGACTACTTTTATTTTATATGCCTGTAAAAAGCAGCAGGCTTCTCTCTTAATCAGTGTTGTCTAGGTTCATTGCTGGAGGGCCTAGGTCATTAGTAATAAAGGTCATTACTTGATGTTTCCAATACACAGAGACTTTCAGATGATGCTTCCCTCCCTCATTTAATCTCCCAGTGACTTGAAAGAGGCTTGGCCTCATGTTCTTAAAGTTATTTTATTTTCTTAAAGAATAAAGTGGTGAACTCCTGGAAACAAAAGCTCTATAATTGCAGTGGTGTGTGCACAATAGATGTGAAGGTATGACAGAGCACAGAAGACCTGAAAGCTGAGGCACAAGAGAAGAGAAGCAAGCGCCTGCTATCAGATTCACCACAGGTTCCTCCAAGGGGATGAATCAAATGCTGAAGGAAAATCCCCCGGAGCCCTAAGGCTGCCATGTCATGCTTGCCCTCATCACCTTACATCTTAGCCTGCTCTGATTCGTAGCATCCTAATTGAAAAGACACTTTGAAGTAAAAAGCTGTGTTTGAATCACTTTGAAAGCCAAGCTCCTCTGGTATTTTTCCCGGCAAATGTTTTTCTCGGATCCTTGAGCTTATTAAACAAAACGATCTTCTGAAGCTTCTTGGAGTGCAGGCATAACTCTGCTGCCCCTGAATAATGGCAAAAATAGCAAATTCTAAATGCAGTGTTATGTCCAGGTTTTTAATCAGTCTGGCTTCTGAATGTTTTCCTTCCGCCTCTTATTTCAGCTTCTGTCATCACCCCCTCCTTAAGTGTCATGTAAAAAAATGACATGTAGTTAGTCGAGGATTTGGTTTGGTTTTTGGCTGCTTGTTTTTGGGGGTTGGTTGGTTCGTTTGTTTGTTTGTTTTTATATCAAGAAGAAAGTATTTAAAAAAAAACAAAAAAAACCAACCAAACAAACAAAAAAAAACAACAAAAAAAAGAACTTAGGTGCTTTGTTGTAGAGGGATGGGAATTTTGGAAAAAAATTTGTCATTAAAGAGCTTACAGGTGCCCACTCCAGAGGGAAAAAGATATTTGTAGTATATCTGGATGAAGCCCCATTCTTCTAATTTTCATTCAGTAAGAAAAAGATGAGAGAAGAGAATCCAAATCTAATTCTGTTTTTTTATGCTCATACCCCTGTTTCTTCTGTTTTTCAGTGCACGGAGAAGTGTGTCTGTAGTTTATTGGTGAACTGCAGATTCTCTCCTGAAGTATGTGCCATCTGAGGTTTTCCTGAGAGTTATTAAAATACTTTTGAGGAGGGATTTTGGGAGGTGGCATGTTAAATATTTTTAACTTGAGCCAAGGGTTAGATTTAAAAGGCAAAGGGTGACATAAGGCAAGCACTAATAACTCCTAAAGTCTACAATCATCAAACTTTTGGACAAATTTTAAATTTATTTGGACACCTGTGTCACTACCAGGTATTCTCCAGCTTTTCAAACGGCTTTCTTTCCTGAGACGAACACAGTTAAAGAGGAGTCTTGCATAAGCTGATCCCACTCCCTTTTCCTTCAGCCATCACTTTCCTCAGTACTGGACTGTGCCTTTTCTCCTTCTGGACCGCCAGGGCAGACCCCCTCCTGCAGTTCCACATCCTCTCTTATAATCCAGTTCTTTTAGGAAAATTGTAACTGAACAATGCTCATTGGAAAAAATAGCAAAAGGAATTGTCAGATAGACGTGTGAATGGAATATAAACGTCAACTCTAATGGCTTCCAAGAAAATAAATGTTTTGTCACTTTAAAGCCCCCTTGTTTCTCCCATAGCTAGCTTTTAAAGTATTGCTTCATAAATTGAATTCTTGGGCATACAAGCAGTTTCTAAAAATCAATGATAAATCATAAACAGTTACACTTTGAAGAAAGCTTTCTTTCTTTATTAAGAAACATAGTGGTATTCGCAATTGCTCCATTATTGCTTAGTATGTTCAGAGGCTGGCCTTTAGTAAGACTTAGTAGTGATTTTTTTCCACCTGTATACTTAGGGACCTTGAAAAAGCTTATAAATGGAAAGCCTTGCAGTGCTGTGCTGAGGTAGTTTGGTGTCCTCATTGTGCAAATGGGTCAGCTGTGGCAGAGAGATAATAAATGACCTTCTCTGTTTCATATGACAATTCTGTTTGCCAATTCACAGGTCTTTGCTCATCCCAGATTTCAGTATTTCATTTAATCTTTAACTTGTCAGTTTTATAGACGGGCGAAGTTAAGTGCTCAGTGGAACATGAGACTTAGAAAACTCTGTATCAGACCAGCAGAAAGCATGTTATTCTGAAATGGTCCAGTCCACATCATGTATGAATATTCTGCACTGACTTGAAGATAGAGGAACAAAGCAAAGCGAATTAAGTTAAGTGTTTCTTATGGGGATCATTGTTTTTGCATGTCTGAACTTGATACAGGAGATTAACCATTCTAACTGGGAATTGCAGAGGATATAAATTTTAAGAGGTAGATTTCTGAAGACTCTTCAAAACAAAGAAAGAAGTCAGTTTCTTTGTGCCAAAACACAGAGGTGCTCATTCATCGCAATGTTACTCTGTTCTGTGGCATATAATTTCATTGAATGTAAGCACATAGTGTAGAATAGCCCCATGATATTTATTTTTTAAAATGTAATCATTTGTAGAATTAGTTTAATTTGAAGGATTTCTTATTGGCTTATGTTACCACTTCCTTTTCTGTGCAATTAGATTTTGTCTTGTTTTATGGAATGTTTTTTTTGCTTTAATATGTAATAAATTTGAAATAAGGTGTAAAATTATGTGGATATTAAATACAGAATACATTTTTATCATCTGTATGCATCTGACAGCCACCAAGCCAGGAAAGTGAATAGAATATCAATACTGAAGATATATTTCATAAACAAGAAACAAACATTTATTTATAAAGATATTTATAGCAGAATAATCTCTATTTTATTTTAAAATTATTAATTAATGTGTATTTCCTTCAGGAATAAAAGAATAATAAAATTCCTACTTATATTGAAAACAGAGATATTTCTAATTATACATGGTTTTAATGATTCAGTAGATGCATTTTAAAAAAAATAATACTTAAAGGTTGTTAGTCATGATTAAAACCAAACTGGCTTTAACAACCCCATGAAAATCTGTTAGAAGAAAAATACATCACTTAAGCAGAGTGTGAGCTACTGCCCTTAGGTGAATCTGTAGTTGTAATAAAGTGAAGTTCAGAGGAGGAAGCTGAAGAGGATAAAATTATGTGGATTAAGAGAGAAAAATTTCCTTTAATAGGAGCAGCATCTGTGCACAGGGACCAACGAGAAGCACAGCAGCCTGGGTGCTGGATTCAGCAAAGCTGTAGTAAACTGCATGATGAAGAAAAATCCTGCACCAGCAGGATGAACTAACTCTAGTGTGGTTTTTTTCAGCACCGCATGATCCTCACAGAAAGGTAATTAACTGAAAAACAACAGGGAACTTGTAGCAAGTGATACCTGGAAAGATTAGTATTTAAAGTAATGCAGGAAGTGTTTGCTGTGGGTGTAAAATTGGCTGCTCAGGCGAAACTTTTAACAAGCATTAGTCCCTGTTAAATCATATAATCATTTACCTCTGGTGGCTTAGGTCAAACTGTATCCTTCCACAAAAAAGTAAAAGCCAATTGATGCATGTTAGGTTGTAGCACTGGTGAGAATGGGATGAGGGTGTGTTGTTTTTCAGAAAGCCATTGAATTTTCTGCCTTTGAAATACACTGGTTGGTGTTGCAATACCTCATTAAAGCTGGCTGCTGCAGGAGAGTTTCCTGCATTTACTGAGAGGCTCACAGGGTTTCTTCTGATATGGCCTCTGATTTTCTGGATGAAAAGGACAACAAATATAACAAATGTGCCAAATCACACTTACATTGCCTAACCCAGTGAGTTGAAAGATATCACTGACTTGCCACTGTTGCATTCATTTTCATGAGGCTGGTTGGATGCAATCAAAATTTTCTGTGTTGCAGGAAAGTTGGAGGTTCTTGACCTAAGAGGTATTTAAGGATTTAACCCTGCACCATTTTCCTGTCTGATGACTGTTTGTTGGATGCCTATCAGATCAGAAAAATATGCTGGTGTACACTGTTGTGGATCATTATCATCATAATCATAGTATTACCATGCAGCTTAGCAGGCACTGTGATGGGCGCTCTCAGGTAATTTGGGGCATCTAATTCCCCTTGAAATAAAAAAAGACCTTTTATCCAAGTTCCTCAGCAGAGCTGATGCTTTGTGAAAACAGTTGGTAGTAAACTAGGATCTTGTAGTATACAACCCTTCATGATTGATCATGGCCTTAAAACAGATTTTCACTAGAGCTTGCATTTATCCAAACTTAGAAACTACCAATATTGCTATCAGCTGCTGAGCAGGGTTAAACTGAACATCAGGATTTAGAACTGAAATAACCATGTAATCCAGCTGGATTTTTGGGTAGGCTTTAGGATCTGATCCAGAACTCCCAGTTCACATTGGTAGACTTTGATTCACAAATGTCACCAGGGGAGGAACTAACATAAATTGTGAAATGTTTTTCTCCTTCATTCTCTGCTCTTCTCCTGCACTTAAAGTTTTGCCCTTATTAGGTTATTGATCTACCGTATGACTGCTCTGCCATTAACAAGCACTGGCTCTCTTCAGAGCTAAAAAGTAGGGAGGACTTAGAAAGAGAAGTGAAGCAATGAAGCTCACGTTAATGAAATCCATCTCCAGAGCTGTTACAGACTTCAACCTGAATGTGAATAAATTGGGGCTCAGGACTCTGGAGTGTAAGAAGCTGTAAGAATGTGATATTTTTATTTTCTTTGGGAGATACTATTGCATTCTTAATTGGTCTGTCTGAATACACAGTTTAGGAAACATTCTGTTGTGATGGCAATAGGGAACAGCCTACATAATTTCTCACAAACTCTTATTGTGACTGGCTTGTTTTGCCTTTTTGTCCCTAAACCATGTGTTCTTTTGCTAAAATTTCAGCAAATATTAGGAAATACTAAATTTCACACCATTTCCAACATGCATGTGAAGATTTTTTTTGTTTCCTTTATAAATCCCTCCAAATTGAAACAGGGAAGAATATATGGTCATTAGATTCTAATTTAGGTTAATAAGGAGGGGAAAAGGAGCAGCACATTTTAAAAATACCAATTCATTTATATTAAATTTGTATTAAATTTATATTTAAATCATTAATGTCTGCAAGTTGTTCCATTTGAATATGTAGATGACTATGATATCCTGCAGAATACATCATCTGTTGACATATCTTGATAAATTACTAGTGTCTGCCAACTAAGAATGGATGCCATGATTAAAGCCAGCATTTAATTGGGAAAACTCTGAATGTCTGTGTCCAGTTCTGGGCTCCCCAGCTCAAGAAGGACAGGGAACTGTTGGAGAGGTGATTAGGGGATTGGAACACCTCTTTTATGAAGAAAGGCTGAAGGATTTGGGTCTCTTCAGTCTGGAAAAAAGATGACTGAGGGGGGATCTTATCAACGCTTATAAATACTTAAAGGGGTGGGTGTCAGGAGGATGGGGCCAGGCTCTTTTCAGTGGTGCCCAGTGACAGGACAAGAGGTAATGGGCACAAACTTGAGCATAGGAAGTTCCATCTCAACATGAGAAGGAACTTCTTCACTTTGAGGGTGGCAGAGCACCAGAACAGGCTGCCCAGAGAGATGGTGGAGTCTCCATCTCTGGAGACATTCAAAACCCTCCTGGACGCGTTCCTGTGCAACCTGCTCTAGGTGACCCTGCTCTGGCAGGGGGGTTGGACTGGATTATCTCCAGAGGTCCCTTCCAACCCTACCATTCTGTGAAACAAACCTAACATAAGCCCTAGGTTATCAAAATTTCGTTCCCTTGTGCCTGGACTATTTCTGTTTGGTTATTACAAAAACTAGATAACAGATAAAATTTTAAAAAAGTCTATGAAGAAAAGACCAAATCTTTTAAGTCCACTTTTAAGCCTCTGAATCTGTTGAAGCTGTGTGGGGCATAGAGGGGAGTAAGATTGTTGGTGTATTGGTGGGTACATCTCATGGGATCCAGTGTCATTCCCAGCAGGTGGCAGCTGAGCAGGGTTTGGTGGATCACAGTTCTAGACATGAATGCTTACAGGAATATTTGGGCTGAATGGATCAAACTGTCACTGTTGTACCTATTACTGTTGCACACTGGTAAATAGTATTACAATATTACTATTGTACTCTGGTAAATAGTTTTATGTAGATGTAAGTTGAGAATGCATAGGTTAAAAAGTAGGATCTTAACAGAGATAAGTTATCCTCAATAGGCCTTCTGAAAACATTTGACCTAAGCAATGTAGAATTCTCTACGCTGCCTGGCCAGTTAGGACTGAAAATAATAGAGGTGATCTAAATTTAATTAGAGTTTCAGAATCTTGGTGCTCCAGTAAAATGTCATTCTCTCTCCCACATGCTGTCTCTCAATTTAAAATAAATAAATAAATAAAACATTTGCTGGCAGGAGGTGGAAGCCAGCTCTGTGTTAGATATATAATTTGGAAAATAGAAACACATGTTTCTTGAAAATTCAACAAGTAGCAGATGCATTCATTCCCAGTAGGTTTTGTAGGTGTTTTTCATCTCTTCCTTGTTTTTTTCTGCATACAGTATTTAGAACTATGTATAGTGAAAGGCATTTTCCTTGTAGATTTGAGCCTATGTTGTGGTTGCTCTCTGTCTCAGTAGCTGTCAACAAAAGGTTTGTACTCTAATCAGGTGAAATATAAACTTTGCTTTCAGTACTTCTAAATAAAAAGGCAGTTTAACAAAAGAATTTTCCTAAAAGATTTTGGAGAAGGTGGGGAAAGGCAATTCACACAGTTGTCAGGTTCAAGAATTGTATTTAAAATCAATGAAAAATATAACTTAAAACAAGCTTTTATCCACTTTGAATTTCTGCAGGAATCATAAATCACTGTACTTGTGTACAGACTACAGTAAGAATCTGGCATTAACATTCAGCCTGGGTTCCAGTAGGTGAAGAGTTTAGTACAAACCATACCATAATAAATGGTATTTCTTTAAAAGATAATTCAGATTTTCTGAAATGGGCTCTGGACTTGGTAAAATTCAAATGGCTATGTCAGAATGACATCAATTAGAAATGCAGGCATGAGCCATACTGTGTTTGCCTGGTTTTTATTTTTGGCAGAGAGAAGGAAGCAGAGGGAAGAAAGGAGCTGTTTGTTAGTTTATTCAATCAAGCATTTTGAGTGGTTTCAGGAGAGTTTTGAATGGCAGCCAGCACTTTGCAAATTATTGTTATTATTCCAATGCTAGTTACTTCTGAAGTGAATGCTATCATGCTTATATTATACAATATGTATGCGTTTTATTTCAGATCACAACAGCACACTACTTGAGAATGTAATCTTCTGGGAGATGTTTTTGCTTTGCGAGTAAAGCTGCATATGGCTACAACATTTATTTCATACCATAAGTGTTTGCGTGTCTGTGTGCTGTGCAAAATGGCTTTCCACATTAAAATGACAGATTTGACCCTCTGTGTTTATGCCACAAACAAAGCAAATCTGATATATAAAACAGTAGTTGTCTAGTCAAACCCAAGACGGCTTCTGTGTAATTTAACTTATGGTGAGAGTATTTCTGCATATTCTGTAACAAGGATTATTTTTTATTTCAGTGGTACAAAAAGAAAGGACAGAAGAAGAGGAAGTTTTTTCTAGGATGTTGAGACAGGCCAAGATAGGTTTCTTGAATGCAACCAACCTGGTTTTGGCTACCTCTAGAAGTGGATGGCACCTATCAGGGTTGACATGTCCGTCAAGCCATGTTGGCATGAGAATTGTGAGTGCTGCAAAGGAGAGAGCTGGAAATGGTAGGAAAAGGCTTGAAAGCCATAGAGGGAAAGAAAGGAAACCAAATTTTAAAAATAAAAAAAAACCTTGAGAGGCGTTATTTGGAATATCTACTGTTTTTACATAATGTCTAGTAGGGACTTTCCATGGAAAATGTGTAGCAAAACCGTGGTATTCAGTGAATACAATGATGTGCAAAGTAAAGTAGTAAGTATATAGAGCTCTACTCCTAAACATTATAGTAACTTGCATTAGTCAAATACCTAGATGAATAGGAAAAAAATAGAGATGATATGGGAATCTGAAGGAAAAAAGTAAGATTCAATGTCAAAATGAAGTGTACTTTATGTTAAATGCCTGTAAAGGATGTGAAATGCAGGACAGTTGGCAGCTGAATAATGTAACGGAGCAGGGAGTACTGAGATAGCACACATTTCCGAGTCATAAATATGACTGAGATATGCTTAAAATACCTTTTATAACGCTTGTCTGCTGCTGCTTTTTTTTTCCTTGACAAAACATTTTTCATTTTGAAGAGGTGGAAATGTTCATGAAAAAGTTTGATTTCCCTCAAGAATGTGACTTTACAAGTACACAAAATGTCTCTTGTTCTAGGAGTTTTTTCCCTCTCCTATTTGAATATAAAACTGAAAGGGAGTAGGAAAAAAAAAAAACCAAAAGCAATGGAAATGTTTTGTTTCCTCAAAATTCTCCAGGGAAAAATATGAGTGAAATTAAGTTTTGGTTTAGTTAAAAAGTTTTGGTTTGGTTTCAGATTTGTACTAGTTTTTTCAGTCTTCCTTTGAGTAATTCTTTTCAGCTTACTTGTCCAGGAAAAGGAAATCATAGCAAATTGTTCTTTTCTCTTACTGTATATAGTATGCCTGTCACTAAACACGTAGTGGTGTTCTTGGAGGAAAAAAAAAGAAGTAAGGAACAATTATATCCTTAATTACCCATGCAGGTAATAACAAAAAGAATCTCCGAAGTTAGGAAGACCAAGAGATACCTACATATATGTATGTAGATATGTATATGCATATGTATTTGCACTTATGGTAATAAAAATTAATAGATTTTAGCTGTTAAGCATTAGACTGTGCTTCTGCATTCAGTTGTTTTCCAACTGCTTAAAGGAATCACAACTTATTTACAGCAGTGGTAGTGCACGGAAGCATGAATCACGGACCACGGTCAGACTATGCTGGATGAAATATAGGTAGAAAAAAAAAGATGACTCAAGCACTTCTCTTAGACAGATTTTTTAATTATTTATACACATTGATGGCTTTCTTAGAGAGTCTCAGAAATGTAATGTGGTAATTTCTGGGATCAGTTCACGGGAAACAAAGCCACATGGGCAGATTGCTATGTCTTTGTAGCCTTTGACTGAATTGGACTGAACTCTGCACACATGTAAGCAATTGCAGGATCTGGCTTTTGCATTTAGGACTAAAAATACCTAGTTTGAGTGATACAGAGTTTATTGTTAATCTATTTATGAATGAATATATATAGGTGCTTATAGCATTAGAAAGGGAGAATTGTTTTGTAGAACAGTAAAACTGAAGACTTTCTCAATGGAGATAGACTAGTGCTCTGAATTTAGTTTAGGATGCAAATCTATTTTTAAAAGTTCTGAGCTGCGAGGCTGCAGTAAGAGACTGTAACACTAAGTACATGGAGATTCAGTAATGACAGGAGAGGCTGAAGTGACCACACAGTCTTTCAACAGCAAATGATGCTCTAATTTTTCAGTGCCTTCAGTGCTCTACTTTTAGTCAGCATCACAAAGAGTTTCCCGCACCGGTTCCAGAGTTAAAAAGCAAGGGGACAACAGAGAACCTCACTGCTTTCCTAAATGAGAAAATAAAATTGTGTAGTAGCGGCAATCACTGAAAAAGTAGCAGGAGAGCTTTGGCAGTGCCGGCTGATCTGTAAACTGTTTAGAGAGGTTAGTAAAAATGGAATAAGAAGATGTGAAAAGGCTTAAGTATTTATAATGACAACAGCTTTTCCCAAGTGAGAATGCAGCACAAAGTCAGCCTCTGATTCGAGATGATAAGTAAACGTGGGATGAGTGTTAGCAGTGGCACAGAGAGAGCCAACTGGCCAATACAGGGTTTGCCCTCATGGAGAGAGTGACCCAACATAAGCTGTGGGAGAATAAGCTTCTCCATCGGCTTGTCCACCCAGAACTATGTGGCAGCTCAGGGGGAACAGCAGTTGCTATTGCTACAACTGTGCTTGCACCCAAACTCATTGGCTTGTCACTTCTAACCGTACTTGCATTGTTCTTGTGTAAGGCTGAGAAAGTTTCATCTGTCTTTCAAGTTAATATTTTTACTAATAGTGCTGAATAATTATAGCCATCTCTAAATGGCTGACATGCCCGGAGGTACCTGTAAAAGTGGGTTTTCCATTGTCTAGCTGGGCTCTTTAGGGTACCTGATCCAATCAAACCTGATCTCCTCCTGTCTGAAGAGCTGGCTTGAAACGGGCTCTCCTTCAGAAGCTCTGTTTGACATGGGTGGGCTCAGTTTGCAAAGCTGTCCCCATTTCACCTGTGGGCGCTCTTCTCTGTACCCACAAGCTTATAGTAGACCTATTACCGGCAATTCAGCATCTGTTTCCTCTAATCTTCAGAAGATTTCCAGTCCCTCCTCCCCCACTATTTCTTGAAAGGCTAAAGAAGGAGTCTCAGTGTTTGATAATAAAGCACGTTAGACGCTTCTCTATTCTTTTCAGAAAGAGTTCAAGGACTGCAGGTTGCAAAGACTGATAGGTACGGTATAAACACAGATGACAGGCAAGGAGAAAGCATCAGTTACAAAGGGCTGTGGGGTTTTTCATAACATTTGTCACTAAATGTAAGAAACTGTATATTATTTATTAACTTCCTTCTTCCTTTTTTTCTTCTTCTTCTGAGGGAAAAGTCTGTGATCTGATCATTTTAAGAAGCTGTTGCTTTTGGAAAGGTTACTAAGGACTCCCATGGGCTGCATTCTCATAGCATGGGAGCCGCGTGTGCTAGGTGAAATTCTGACCCTAAAATAAAAGGTTATTTAATTTTCTTAGGTTTAAAAAATGTTTTTCCAGGGGAAGTCGACAGATTCAAAATTAAATAAATGAGTTACCTCTGGCAGTCTTGTAGTTCACCTTGGATGCATGTGTGCACTCAGTTTTGCTTACCATTCTCTCTCCTTCCCTCCCTCCTCTCCAGCCTTCCTTTGTTATTGACTTCAGGCCTTGCAGTTCACCAGGCTTGTTCCCTTTCAAGGACACTGTAACACAATAAAGATATTGGGCAATGTTTCTTTAGGGTATACATTTTTATCTGGCTTCATAGAAAGAGGAAAGCTCATGAGAAATGCGTGGAAGTAATTGTTAAGTTCAGAGAAAGCTGATCTGACTAATTTACAGGGCCCAAAATGTTTGAATGTTGGAGGGGAAACAATCAAACCAACAGGATTTTCTGCCAGCAACCCATTGCTTTGCCAGCTCTGGTACCCAGGTGCAGGTGCCTGTTTCCAAGCTCCTGACCATTAGAGGCTGAATTACCAGAGTGGTGAGAGATATCGTCTGCAGACAGTGGAGTTACAGCTGCAACACTGACAAAACTATTGTGCCAGCCAATGCAGGAAACTGCCTGGACATTTTCATAAAAGGAAACTTTTTCCAGATATCTCCTTAAAAGTTGGATTGAAGGAACTAAATCAGTAGTTAGAGAGAATGAAACAGTAAGGGAACGTTACTGAAATAAAGAAAAAAAGAGATGTTCCTCCAGCTATGTTCGAGTTCTGCAAAAGCTGAGATACTCTTCATCACTTTTTTTCTCAGGTACAGAGGCAGTATGGAAAGTTTGCTGAAGACACTGGAGGGGCGGGAGGAAGCCCCCCAAAAAGAAAGAGGCTTTTGTTTTAACTCATTTTCATTCCTCTAGAGGTTCATTTTGGTGTTTTTGTTTTATTTTTATTTTTATTTTATTTAAGACAAGTAAGACTCCCAAATGAGAATCCTTGAGGGAAAAACGGCACACCACCATGCTCATGTCTCCTTGCTTGCCTGTACCTCTTGGCTTTCAAATTCATTTCTTTAAGATAATGGACTCGTTCAAAACAAAAAATCAAATTGCCTTTAGCAATTAAGTTTGTCATCACTGACATCATTGACTTCATGTTTTGATGGTGATGATTCTGATGGAGGAAGATGCGGATGGCACTGTATTCTATGGCAGAAGGGAAGAGTGCAGGAGATTGCTCCCCAGTTCACTTGATTTTTACCTGATGATTTACAAGTTATGTAAATGAGGAGACAACCACAGAAGGTACACTTAATGGCATCTTAATGCATCATGGAATTTACGACAGGGCATGAATAGCTTGTGCACTCAACTGTTGGAAGCAGATGCTGCTATAATTCTACTTAATACTTAGAAGCAAAGTAAAGCATATTGTTTTTTGTACAAATGTTTATGAAACATTAATAAGAATAACACGCACCATTCAATGCTGAACACATAATGTGAAATCCTCTCTTATAAATATTTATGAGGGTGACATTTTGGTTCACTATACAAATTTATTTCAAGTAGCACTTCTGAGATTCTCCGTTGTTTTTTCCCATCTTAGTCATACTGGTATCCTAAAAAGAAAGGTAGAGTGGATAGGAGTCAGTCCCATAAATATCTAATATAAGAGCGTATTTCAGTTGAGAAAAGACACATCTGCTTGTGTAGTAGAACATAATATTGAGCAGTTTGAAACCAAGACTTTCATTCATAATATAAGTTTGTTGCTACTGTTATGAGAGGAATTAATGAGCCTCATTAAATCTAATGGCATGTATATATACATTCTAGATTGTTTTGTGGTGGTCCTTGTCTTCCATAAAAAAACTCTGGCAAAATAAGGAGTTTTCTACAGGTAATTTGAATGTTTGAATTAGTTGTTGACTATTACCAGTTCTGTGTTTTTCAAGGGGTGCAATATATTTGCAACAAAAGCCTTTGTCCCCTTTTCTGTATAGATTTGATTTACTGATTGCAAAAATTATTGTCTGTCTTTGTCTTTTAACTAGAATGACAAGTCTTCCAATCATGTTATTTTCATTAGTGTACCAGCCTTTCAATCCACACCTCTTTGACATTTTGACAATGATACTTAGCAGCCAATAAAATGTTATGGTAACTCTTCCAGCGTAAATGGGAGATTCGAGCTGTGCAAATGTGTTTGGGTTTTTTTTAATTATTATTATTTTTTACTTTTCCCCCAGCTTGAAATCGTTCTTAATTGCTAAATATCCCCTACTATTTAGGGGCTGGTATTTTATAATATCATGAAATGGACAGAAAATACTAAGGTTTTGATAGAAATTGTGGACACATCTTTATTTTATACGAAGAATTTGCTCTTAGAAAATTTTTACTCTAAATCTTAAGCTACTTTAAGAATAGTGGAAGTGATTCAGTGAAGTTGGATGTAGCAGAAGGTGTGCTATTTATGAGTTTTAAATGAACCACAACAAAATATTTGAGGTT
>VYZM01010467.1:0-14689 GCA_013398915.1 Dromas ardeola
TAATGACCAAGGCCTGCGACTGGCAGGCTATATAAGCACCTATATGACTGAGAGGCTGCTTTATTTTTCTTAGACATTTGTTTAAACAAATTACATGGCTATAATTATAATTTTCAGGAGCACTTCAGATGTGAGATTCTCTGCTTTCCTTTCCCGTCCCTTCCATCCTCCCTGAAGAATTCAAGCACCTTATTGTATTGCACTGAGCAGCACGTTACATCTGCCTATGCTATGTCAGCACTGTGCTGTTTTCCACTCTCTTCTGGCACCCCTGGGTAAAATGGTTTATGTAGCACAGTACTCACAACAAGCTACTGCATTTCACTTCTTTCATGGAGGTATGTGGTTCTGTGTTTGCTGGTGGGACTGCAAGCTGAGGAGGCCTGGGGACACCATTAGTTCCAATTTTAGCTTGTAGAGGACCCCACTCTATTATCTGGGACCAGAACAATTTCTGTGCACACTTATTCTGTGAGAGTGTAGCAAATAGCATGATCTAGGGTAGCTCGTCATGCTCTAACCTACACAGATATCTTCAGCTTTGGGAAAGCCTTGCCAGTACGTGAATCCTTGCTCTGGCCCTCGCAGCATTTTTACTTCTGAGGCAGGAATCAGCAACTGGTAACACAGGTCTGCTTGACTGTTGTAATTAGGTGGATGAGCTCATTTGAAAATGAGTTGCACCCCTAATTGTTTTGTAAGCATAGGAGCTGGAAGGAGTCATAGTGCATTTTTAGGGCTTTGTAGAAGCTGGGAAGTCCTCTGTACTGGTGTGAAAGCTATTCCAGGCAGAGCGTACGCTGGGAAGGTTGTTGCTTTTCCCTGCAGTTTGGCACTTCCAGTGGTGATTACATTGCTCTATGATAACTCTGTATTCTGTTTAGAACCCCATGAGAAAAGATTTAACTGTATTAAATTTTAACTGTAATTAACTTAAACCAGATTTAGTCCCCAAGATTTAACTGTATGAAAAAAAACTCCAAACCCAGAACAAAACAAACCTGAGCGTTGGATTGTCCTTTGCACGAGGTATCACCTCTGTGCAGTACCTCACAGCATGCAAACCAAAGCAAAGTCGGGACGCAAGGAAACAGTGTTTATGTGCTGTCAGGCATGGGTTTTGCACAGAAAGATGTACCGAGGCATTTTGTTACAAGCAAATCCTTTTTGTGTTTAAGATCTCTGTGGGTTGCATCCCATTGGTTGTCATTATGGGCCTGTGTTTCCTTTCCTTTAGCAACAGCAACAGTGGTGTTTCAAACGACTTGCCTCCTCACCTTGATTCTACTGTGGTCCCTCTCCACTCTTTGTGCCCACCCAAGGTTTTTTGTTAATGCAAAAACAGTCCTCAGGCTCTAAAGTAACACAAAAAAGGGGAGGTGCCGTCTGACAACCAGAGTTTTCCTACTGCCAGCCAGGAAAGCATGAGAACAGACACATCTAGCTGTGATTTATAATACACTAATATAGCCCCAAAATGGGACATCCTATAGGTTTAAAGAAAGTGGTTATTGAAATTATGATGCTATTTGGTGTTCTGCTTAGAAAGTATGAAGACGAGGCCTCATGGTAGATAACACCTATCCTCCCTACTCCTATTAGTTTTCCAAGGGTAAAAAATTTTTCGTTCATCTTACAATCTACACTGGAGTTTAATACCATATTCTCATCACAATGTAACATGTGGGCCTGCTTGCTCTGCACATACTCTTCCTTGGTCTGTCTGTAGGGCTTGTTTATCAGTAAAGTGGATGGGTGTGTGTGTAAAGTACGAAGAACCTTAGCGCAAGTTTTCTTGGTGTTGCTAAAAGTTGAAGTTGAGACTTTTGCAAGCCGGGATTCTGAAAGCAGGGCTACGACTTAACTCAACATTTACATTTACTAACTGCAATTGCAGACGTCTTTCACACTCCTCATGCTTCTGGATCAGAATAACCATATTTATTTATATTTCAGTTAAATTCAACTAATTACTGCCCAACAAATATATATGGTGCTACTGATACCCACAATATTATTGTAAATTAGAGATATCCAGGCATTATACTGCATGCAAACGTAATGAGAACAGCTGCACTGGGTGAAACACAGAGCCCCTTAATCCTCTGTTCTTTCTCATGCAAAGCACATAACTGATGCCTAGGAAAGGGAAGCATAGGGCAAGCATACAGTAATGGTACTTCCTTGGCACCGGTTCCCAGATTCCAGTGATTTGTAGCTCAGGAACTTTTGAACAGAGGTTTGGATCCCCTCATTAAATCATGACAGACCCTGTAGATGAAGTCTGGTGTCCAGCAAAGATGTAGTGGGTCAGGGAGAGGCTAGGCAGCACACTGGAAATGCTGAGACTGAAATGGGGGTGTAGCAGTATCTAGTCATTAATCCTAGGGCTGCAGGGAAAAGTTAAGGGGATACGCTCCCTGTCAGATAAGCATTATCTCCATTTCATTCTGGCTAAATCTGTAAAACTCTGTTGGGAGCCTTTTGGAAACAGAAGTTCTTGTTTCACCCAGTCTGGACAGACTACTAGGATGTGATGGGAGGGCAGGTAAGGGATACATGGTGTTAATAGGCTCGTCTTGGAATAATATTTGCAGAAATGTCTTTACGATTTTGAGAAGAGAGTGAAGACACGGAAATGCTATGTAACACGTACTGAATTGCTTTTCTTTCCAAGATACAATTTTTTTTTACCAAGTTGAGAGCTGGAAAATCTTGCAGAGATATTGAAAAATCAGCTAGCATTAGGATAGGGCTTCGGATGACAAGAAGAGTGATACCGGCTCTGAATTTGTCCATTATAATGTCAGTGACGCATGCAGTGAGAGGTTTAGTGGTCATGATTGTTATTCCAGTCACCTCATCCTCAAAGCCTGCAGAGTGAATGTGGTGGCCAGGACTTTTGTAATGAAATCCTGGAAAAATATTAGCATTTTCTGAACCCAAGTGTAAACAAGTATCTCCCTCCTTGTGCTGGACGTAGTGATTCTCCCCTCTTATCTCAACTCTTTCTCCTTGTTTCCTAGAATATTCGTATCACCTGAAAGGAGGCACAGAGGCTGTCTGGTGATTCACAGTATGTGATTTGTGTTCATGCAAGACAGACATAAGTCAAAAGAGAAAAAAAGTGGACAACCCTAACTTCATCATGAATCTGCCTAAACCACTTGGCTCTGTTTCTTCGCATGATAGGGCTTCCACACTCATCAGGGAAGTGCTGGCCCTGGAAGAACCGCCAGGAATGGAGAAAAGAGAGCTGCTTCTCTGTGCCCGCTTGCTGTGCTCAGCAACCCCTGTTATCCCATGTAGGTAGGACCAGTGGCAGCTCCACCAGTGTGTGCCTCACAGCATGGCAATGGGTGCCTTGCACAGTGGCTCCCAAACCTCTCTGTCTCCTGGTACTTCGAGAATTGTGTCCCTCTTCCCTTTACAGCCATGTGAGAGGTTGGAAAGTACAAGGATGGAGGAACAGGAACCGTAAATATGTTCACCAATGGCGCCCCGTACCTCAGCCTATTTCCACTGTCTTGTTCTGTTCTCCTATGAAACAGGAGCTTGTTTAAAGTGAAAGGTATGCTTGTATCCCCAGACTTGTTTGCACGTGACCTGATTTCCAAAGGTCCCTGGAAGACAGAACTTTATTCTCCCGTCTCCTCTCCCAGAAGCTTCTGCTGCATTCCTGTGCTTAGAGCATGTGGATGTTTATCTATGAGTAAAGTTTCCTCTCCAGGCAGATGATGGGGAAGGGCACAGATCATGCCAGTGGCCATATGTCCCTTCCACTAAAGAAAAGTAGTGTCCAGAATGAGATTTGGCACTAGTAAATATTGTACCCCACTGTCTCTGCACTTTCCTTTTCCCAGGTGTCCCTCAAAGGTCTCACTGCCCTGAGGGGGTTCTGAATTGCTGTCTCAGCACACTGAGGTTTCTTGTGAATGTACCCTTCACTCCATGAGCTCTTTGACTTCCATAGCCTCATTGGTAATGGTACTTTGGCACCACTTTTCCTCTAATACTTCACCTCTCTCCATTGCTTTTCCTTTCTGGTCTCCATTCTGGTCTTCCTTTCACTGTCCTCCATCCTTCTTCTAACATCCTCTGACATCTGCACCTGGATGTCACTCATCATTAAGAAGGCAGCAACCAAAAGACCTTCCTATGCCACCCTTTTATAATTTAAGACTTACAGGAAGGACATAAAAGACAAAATGGCTACTGGGAGAGTAAAAGATTACCCCCAGTCAGAGTGTGAGAGTGCAGAAAGCCTTGATGGGTCTCAGCCTCCTTTCAGACACACCATCGCTCCTGGGGGACATAAGAGAATCTCTCTAAGGGTGGAAGTTTTCCTTAGGAGAGCAATGCCTTGCGAGTCTTTCCTTCAGACATGCTGTTGGTCTCTTCGTGCATCCACCTTCAGCTTTCCTTGCCTTCTTCTCTTTAACAGTGCAAGAAAGCAAATGTTTTGTTTCTTGACAGGCTATAGATCCTTTTCAACACCTGGATGAGGCATGCTTTTGGAGGTTTGTCTGGGCTTTTATCAACTTCTCATTTTACTTGGGGAGGAGGGAGGAGACTGGCAGCTACCATCATTGTGTAGACACTGGTGTAGACATTATTCCTGCTGACACACCACTACCAGGTCTCCCCTTCCCACTGCCCCAGTCTATTTCCAAGGATAGTGAGTGGGCTATAGCATTTCTAAAATCGCATCTGTGATTGCAGCAGAGGAGTATGTTTTCTGGGTATGTTGCCACCCACAGGAAATGACACAGTTTTTTTGTTGCCAGTTTTTTTTGAAACTTGATTAGAATCACGGTGTACCTCTCTAATGGAGGCTGGAATAAGCCCCATGTTTATGTTTGTTGTGTAATTTGTGGTGGCATACAATACATGTAAATCCCTAGACATGTAACTGTGGCTCAGTTTCCTTTGTAAATATCTGTCCTCTTTTGAACACTTTTACCATCACACCGTTATCTCTCCCTGAAGTCTGGCTCCCTGTTGTCTGTCATCAAGATTCAATCTTAAAAATACATAATCAGAACACAATAAAGATCAGCGGTAGCTTTGGATCTATCAAGATCTGTGGAGCAAGAAACATGGTGTTCACCTCACTCCAGCCCCCGAAGCCAGCAAGAAATTGCATATTCTTGAAGTTTATTAGAGCAAAGGAGCCTCTCGGTTGTGTGTGCCTGCAGAGCATGGCACGGACAGGCAATGCTGGAGGGCAGGGGGTGATTCTGCTGTGTGCATGGCAATGATTTATGAACCTAGGCCCACAGCTCTCACTGGCCTTAGCTCCTTGTAGGATTGGGGCCCTGAGAGAATAGAAGCCTTAGTTCTGGTTCAGACACCAAGGAATTAATCCTGAAAAGTGCTCTGCATACAGCAGCATCCAAGCCTAGATGCGAGTATGGATTTGCTCTGAATCCTGTTCCTGTTCCATGGGACCTCCTAATTTAAGCAAATTTCTGATGGCTTCTCTGGTGGAGCAAAGACTTTCAGGCTTAGCACAACGATCATCCAGCTTCCGATCCTACCTTGCCTTGGTGCCAGGACACCATGGTTTCACTGTGGCATTTCCATATAGCAGCCTCCTGCCTGGAGGGGAAGGCGACTCTCTCCCTGTGGCCTCAACACCTCTGACCCTATGTCTAAAGAGGCATGAAGGCAAGACCTGAGTCTAGGGAATAGAATAGCTCCCTCATGTCTGTATGGGAGGAGAAGAGCATCTGTTTCCTTCAGTCATGGCCAAATAGGAAGCAAAAAAGTCTCTTCGCTGGTGTCAGGGTGAATAGAGTAAAGAATAACAATGCACCTTGCCTCCTACATCACTTTGTGTATCTGCAAGCACCCTTGCGGTTCTTTATCCTGTGAGGCTGTTTCAGAAAGCCTCTGAGTTTCTTTTGCAAGGGACCTGCAGAAATCTTGAGGAAGGGATTTCAGTATAACATGGGAGCACTTAAAGAGATGAGGAGAATATGTATTTCCATAAGGCAGAGCATGTATTTGCTCTTTATTGCTGACCTGTTGCTTTTCCATTCCTTCAGTGTTCCCTCTCCACATCCACCAGCCTGTTATTAACTGGAAGTGAACCACTGGTACTAGAGTGATGAGTATTTCAAAGATCATTAGTTATGTGCCAAAAATTCAGGAGATCAGCTTTAAAATAATGGGATTTAGAAAAAATATATGTTTATTTTTCTGTGATTTACTTTCTGGTGTCTGATTCTGTAGTAACCTCACATTTTGAAGCTTCTCTCCCTGGAACTTAAAAGGCATCTTACCCTTCATGAAAACATATTTTTTTCCCCTGAATCCAGTATCTGGGACTAGAACAGAGGAAAAAAAAATCTAAGCCAAATACTATAAAACTTTTAAGTATAGTGATTTGGCAACATTGGACTACTGATGAGATCAGTGCATGTATAGGCACTGGTAGGGTAGCAGTCAGGGTAATTGTCAGCCATGCTCTCAATTTAAAGCAAACATGAAAAGATCTTTTGTAGCATTGGAATTTGGTAGGATATACAAATAACTAGCAGGTTTCAATTTGTTTGCAAAGTCTAAACAGAAGGGTTCTGCCTCCCTCTGTTATCGGTCCAACATAAAATATAATACAATCCAGGATCAGTCTCCAAGGGTGAAGAATCAGGGTGGGGTCTGGTATGTATGAATGAGGTAACAGCACATATATTTGTGAGCACCTCAGTACCAGGACCTTTTTGGCAGCATGGGGAGACTGGAGGGGGTAGTACAATGATGATGGAATATTGTGAAAGGAGATGGATGCAGGCACTACGGAAGTGATAAGAAACACTGAAGACAGAGTTTTCAAAATACACATGTAACTCCTTACTCGTGCGCACAAATCAATGACTTGCTATGTCCCTTCTCTGTCCCAGTGGAACTATGGGAGGTCGTGGGTACAGGATGGTTCTTTAGTTCTTCCCTTTCTTCTGGTGCTGCAAAGTGATGTAGGGGCTGACAAAAGGGCCCAGGTGGGTGCCATCACATCCAGCCTCCAGCTACAGACAAAGACTGTAATAGGTTTGGGTTTCCTGTTGTGTGCCTATAACACAACAAGGCAGTCTTGCTCAGGGTGATGGCTTCTGAGAGCCAGTGGCCCATGCTATGGTGAGAGAAGGGAGTGTGCTGCTCATTGGGTGGATGCACCCCTGACCTGCATGCAGGTGCACCGACTGGCTCTGCACAGGTTGTCCCTATTCACAGGAAAAGAACAAGTATACTTCCTTCTTTTCTACTCTCCTTTCTCAGGGCAAAGTGTTATGTACACAAACGTGGGATATTTTTGTAATGCTCCTGTTCCACCTGCAGTGACCTTTTTTCTGTCTGTCACAACCCCTCTCCAACCTCCTTGTTTGAATCAGCTATTCTCACCAAGATTTGGCAGAGGACCAAGGTCTTGGAGGATATTAAGTGAAAAAAAATTACACAGAATCTGGGTAGAAGAGAGAGGAGAGAGGTTCTCTGCTTGTGTGCGAAGTGAGGGAAAACCAGCAGCGCTGTGAGATCGGCCTCTGTTCAGTGCTAATGGACCCACGCTGCAAACAACACTGATGGGAGCCAAGCTGCATTCATTCTCCTGCGGGTGGAACAACATGTATGAAGCAAATTATCAGTACTTTTTAAACAGATTTTTATTGACTTTTCGCAACTTGATGGGATGTGCAATTTTTGCTGTCAATCACTCAACGGAAGAATCAAAAACTGGTGCTGAAATGAACTCTTTCCTGGGAGGAAATTTTTTAATTTGACTAGGACCCCATTTATTTGTCTCTAGATACATGCACTTTGAATGGTGGCACCACCTTCAAAACTGATGTGTTAACAAATCCTGGGAGCTTAAACAACGTGGGATTGGCTGGATGAGGGAGCAGAAGGTCTAATCTGATTATTGAGTGCTTGGGATTGTCTATATTTTGAGGTTCAAAAACACGAGCTGAATAAACAGCAGAGCAGTTCATAACAGAATTATATGGAAAAATGGTTCAGGTGTTACATCTAGCGTGAATGTGGTTCTTTTCTGGCTTTGAGTTCTTCCTTTTGCACCTTAGATACAACGGAGTTATCCCCTGGAATTTATGACCTGTGGTATTATTAATTATTTTCATTAGTGCCCAGAAGTATCCAAGAAAAAAGCTGTGTTATATTGTGCACTGCTGACACCTGTTGCAAGAGACAGTCCCTTCTCCAGAGATTTTTCAATTTAAATAATCACGCAGGGCTGAGAGAAGGCGGCAGAAGCAAATGTCTGAAGTGCAATTTTTGATAAACAGGGGAAAGAAATAAAAAAAAATTTTCACATTTAAACATCTGAGATTTTGGGGACCTTGTTTTATCAAAACAACAACGCATGTTAATTTCAGAGTCAGAAATGATTGAGGGAGCCTCCATTAAAATTGGTTGTCTCCACCAGCTTGGTAAGGGCATTTCTTCATGCAGGAGGAATCACTGTCTCAACAGGAGCCATCCGTCAAAGGGATACCTGCAAGGCCACGGCCAGCTGGTGGTTTAGCCCACAGCTAAGCCCAGTTCGGCACATCTCCCACCAGCCCTTAGCGATGTCCTTACCAACTCTGATAAGCACAGCACGCACATCACCTCCCTCCACAAGGCATTTTATCAAAACCAACCTTCTTCTGCGGTTAAATTTCACTTTCCTGGTCCAGTTTTGAATGGAAGCTTCTCAGAGCAGGTGGCATTCATTTTTTATCATGGGAAATGTGTATCATGTGTTTTATCCATTTGTCTTGTATGCAAAATATCTGCGGTGCTCCAGCTCAAACTTTCATAAAAAATTTACCGTGGAAGCAAACTGAACATGGAAAAAGTGAGCCTGCAAAGGCGGTGCCTGCAAGTTGCAGCCAGGTAAGGCCCAGGGTAGGGATGTGAGGTCTTGGTTGAAGAGGCATGCCTGTACTGAGCCATTTAGCATGGTAAGGCAAGGACTCAGCCCTTATGGAGGAGTTCCTCCAGTAGTTACGTGAATCACCATTTTCAGTCTCATTTGCATAACTGGGGAGCAGCATGGAGGGATGGTGTCCCTCCTCCCTGGCTGCTGGGAGGGTTGCTTTAGCATGTTTTCTGAACTGTTGAACTGACAACCATTTTTCAACGTGATCCTGTTTGATTGTAAGCCCACTAGACTGTGATATTTTTAATTCTTTAATACAGGATGTTATATAAAAGAATACAAAAAGAGATTGTTAGTTGCCATAGCAGGTAGCCTCTTGTACTGCAATCAGTGAAGAAGATATTAATATGGAGAAAGGCACGTTAACTTTACTAGAGAGCCAGAGAGCCTATTTACTTGCAGCTAAAAAGTGAGTTTTGCAGGTACATTATTTCAGAAACTGGATATTTTTCCCATCACAGGCAATTGAACTGCCCATATTTTATTAAGCCATCTGTCTGCTTGGGGTGTGTGCGAACTGTGTTGTTCAATATGCTTTAAAACCCTAGTTTCCAAAAGCAGAAGTAAGAATAAAGGATTTGTTTATTCATCAATATGTCCGTGAAGGATAGGATAAAATCTTCTATGTAGCACCGCAGTATTGCCAGATATTGCTATCATTTATGGAGCTGAATATAGCTTGTATTGTACAAACTGAGTTAGTACGTGTAACAGAATAACTTTTATCCTGTGATACAGATTTGAATTGTGTATCTGAGGGTCTGATCCTCAGGATTCACTAGCCATCCCCTCATCTACCCTTCACTCATTAGCTGCTGCCTGACAGCTTTGCAGCTGTCCCCAGCTTTGGGAAGGGGCTGTGATGAATAAGACTGCTCTGTGGCAAAAGGTGAAATGCTAATGTTTTGTTCTGTGCTTCTTTGCTCTTGGGGGGGAGCTGCAAAGCCTAACAGACACCTGATAAACTCAGCCCTGTGAGGTCAATCAGGGCGCTGTGCAAAAGCATATCTCTTATTCCTTACCTGCCTCTTGGTCAAATGTGAAGCCTTTTTGTGCTATACCTTCTCTGCTAATACTTCTTCTCTTTCAAAAGTAATCTGAAATTTCTGAAGATATAATTGGTGACCAGCCATTCTTCAGTTAGAGAGGCAATGAAAATATGTAACACTGTAAAATGCAGGTCTTTGCAAATTTTAGAGCTTGGGTCTCTAAGAGGATTTTGGAACTGAACCTGCTGATTTCTGTGGTTTGTCACTGAATAAACAAAGAACGTGTTGTATCGTAGCATTCAGTTTGTGCTGTCGCTTCTTTGCATCTTCAGATACAGATACTTCTTTTAATGTCCTGACCTGGCACTGTCTCCTGAAAGGAGAGCAGCTGAGCTTTCAGGTTTAGTCTGGCAACTCCAAGGCAGCTGTGGTCAGAGTGAAGGCTTCATGTAGCTGAAGATGTTGGACAGTAGCACTTCAAGTCTGACTCATTATTATTTTGGTCAAACAAGAGCTGTTGGATGGTACCTGACAGCTGTTGGCTGCCAGTATAGGGAATTTGGGATTAGGTCCCCTACTATCAAATTAAAAGATGTCACAGCCACATGACGCATCGAAAGTCACCCTGCCAATTCAAGTTTACCCCAAACATTTTGCCAGATTGTTTTTTGTGCCAGAAGGCTTCTTGTTTGTCTCCTTCTGGAGAGCACATCAAATTTGTACGTTTGGTTAGCCTGGCAGCAATCTGTTGCTAGGGTCTGGGGAGCTGTGGTCTGGGTTGTTTACCACCTGGGAACTGAAATATTAGACACATACCCGAGGAGAGAATCTCAAGACAGTATAAATCACGAATAGCCCCTCTCTGAATTACAAAAAAAGAGAGATGTCAGACTCAGCAGTGACCAGTCCTGTATCTGGTACGAACCGGCCTACCTACAATGTCCTGTGCCCTATTCAAAAAATGATGACTGGACTTAAAACACGTATGCTTTCCATAAGCATGCTGGGGATAGGTACTCAGCATTTGACCCTTGCAAGATATAAATCGGTCTCACTTAACTGATAACAAGAAGAAAACACTTCTATAAACTGCTGGGCATCTAGTCTTCCTTATTCTACTTTGGATTTTTGTCCAAGAGAGAAAATCAGAGAGATATCACACAAAGCATAAGAAATGCATGGACCTGTTGGAACAAGTTGAGAGGAGAACCACGAAGATGATTAGAGGGTTAGAGCACCTCTCTTATAAGGACAGGCTGACAGAGCTGGGGTTGTTCAGCCTGGAAAAGAGAAGACTCCGGGGAGACCTTATAGCAGTTTTCCAGTTCTGAAGGGTGCCTTTAAGAAAGCTGGAGAGGGACTTTTTAGAAGGGCATGTAGTCAAAGGACAAGGGTTAGTGGCTTCAAACTGCAAGAGGATGGATTTTGATTAGATACTAGGAAGAAAGTTTTCACTATAAGTGTGGTGAGACACTGAAAGAGATTGTACAGTGAAGTTGTGGAGGCCCCATCCCTGGAAGTGTTCAAGGCCGGGCTGGTTGGCAGGGGATTGGAGCTAGATGATCTTTAAGGTCCCTTCCAACCTAAACCATTCTGTGATTCTATGAAATCAATTTAGAGCAAGGACGTTGCTTTGCGGAACTGAAATGCATGTTACTACCACTAGAGGCAACAGTCCTCGTGAGTAAATCAACCGGGAATGGGAATCATTCTCTGCAATTGAAGTCTTCTCCTTATTTCACTGTTCATATAAGGAAAACAAAAAATCAATTTTTTATAAAATTGCAGGTACTGTCATTTCAGTATTCAGTTCTAAATTATCCTTTGAGCAAGATGGATTATTTCAGCAAACAAATGCATTGCACTCTTACACTTGCTATGCTTAGATTAATTAGATCCTCCTTATTTTAGCGTAAGAACTTTATGCTAGGAAATGCAATAAAGCCTATCGATTAACTGAACTAACTTATCAGATATACATGTGGTTGACAAGAGCCACTTAGTATTTCCTGAGCAGAAAAGAGAATTCAGCATTTTCATGTGGCTTCTATTAGTGTCTTCATTAAACATTCATGTCATTTTCTTTTCTTTCCCTAACTTGTCTAATAAATATACCATTAGGGCCATTAACTGCCAAGAGTTAAGTTGTTTAAGTGCTGTAAGATATGCCCAGCAACTGTTGGCTCCTGAGGTATTGGTTTTCTGTCTAGATATCTGGTATTTTCACAGTCCCTTGAAACTCCAAATCCAATCATCTCTGCAGCAGAAGAAAGGTAATTGAAACATTAGGCACAGCTCGGTCCCCAAGGTAACGAACAAACAAAAGATAGGCAAGCTTACTGGGGCATTCTACAAAGGTGGGTATTTCAGGGGGAAAAAAATTTACTATTGGAAACAAAAAACTGCCGCAGCTAGAATTTGCAATGTTATTGGGGTAGTGGGAATGGAAATCATATATTCCCTGTTAGTAGCACAAACATGGTGTAACAAAATAGCATAAGTAGTCTGGCAGGTACAGGCACATGGCTTGTGGGAGTTTTGAAATCCACAGCTCAGGGTCCCTGGTTTAGGGAAATCTGGAAATGTCAATCCTCACCTTATCATAGTTTTAATAAAACACATTTATTTCAGTTCATGATTGGCCTGTGCAAAGCACTTAAAGATCTTCAAGAAGGATAGTCCTCACATGAAGGAGCAGGTGGATATGTCAACACACATTAGGAAAAGACAACAAGAGATGATTTATACACAAGTTACCTGAGTCACTGTAAGAAATAGGGCTGCTGCTGCTATTTAGGAGCACTGTGAAGTGAAAGAGAGAGTAGACTCTTTGCAGATAAGCCTGGACAAAAGAAGCCCTGTGCTGCCTGTATCACAGACTTGTAAATAGGCAAGTAAGGCAGGGTTAGGCAATGGAGACTCAGACATGTCAGGTGAGTAAATGGAGAATGACAAGAAGCTCTGGAGGTAGCTCCAGGAAGAAGTGAGATGGCAATTAGGGAGGCAGCCAAGGGAATGGATGTGCGGAGGCGATTGCTTTTGGCACAGGCCAGCAGACAAGAGGAGGAGACTGGAGCGTAGGAGAAGCCAAAAATAGGGCATGTTGGTCACTGAAGGAAGATTTAATGAGATTGTCATCAAGAGAGAGTACTAACAAAGGGTGTAATTTCCAGAGACACTAGTTCTCTACTGACTGCTTCCAAAGAGCTGAAGCCCTAAATCGACCCCTTACCTCTGGCTGAGTGAATCATAGAATAGAATCATAGAAGAGTTTGGGTTGGAAGGAACCTTTAAAGGTCATCTAGTCCAACCCTTTGTGCAATGAGCAGGGACATTTTCAACTAGATTGGGTTGCTCAGAGCCCCGTCTAACGTGACCTTGAATGTTTCAAGGTGAGACGTGGTGGGATAGCTCGCATGACTGGAATGCTGTTGGGGATGGCTATGCACTTTTTAGGAAAGACAGGCCAGTAAGGCGTGCTGGTGGAGTTACTCTCTACGTGGCAGAGTAGCTGGAATGTATCGAGCTCTGCCTAGGGATGAATCAAGAATGTGTTGAGAGCTTATGGGTAAGAATTAAGGGTCAGGGTAATATGGGAAACACTGTTGTGCCTGTTTATTACATACCACCAGATCAGGGAGAGGAAGCTGATGAGGCCTTTTACAGACACCTGGAAGTAGCCTCACATTCACAGACCCAGGTTCTCATGGGGGCCTTCAACCACCCTGATATTTGCTGGAAAGACAACACAGCCAGGCACGTGCAGTCCTGGAGGTTTCTGCAGTTCATTGATAATAGCTTTTTGACACATGTGGTGGAGATGCCCATGAGGAAAAGTGTGCTACTGGACCTTGTGCTGACCAACAAAGAAGGACTAGTTGGGGATGTGAAGGCTGGGGGGAGCCTTGGCTGCAGTGATCATGAGGTGGTGGATTTCAGGATCCTGCATGGAAGAAGCAGGGCAAAAAGTAGAATTACAACCCTGGACTTCAGGAGAACTGACTCTTCAAAGACCTACTTGAAGGAATCCCATGGGTTAAGGCTCTAGAAGGTAGGGGTGTCCAAGAGATCTGGTCAAGAGCCACTTCCTCCAAACTCAAGATGAGTGCACCCCTGGGAGCAAGAAAACAAGAAAAGGAGGCAGTTCCTTCCAGGAACTTCTGGAAAAACTCACACGGAAGGAAGTTTACAGAATGTGGAAAATAGACGGGCCATTTGGAAGGAATATAGGAACATTGTCAGAGTATGCAGGGATGCAACAAGGAAGGCTAGGACCCACTTGGAATTAAGCCTGGCAAAGGATGTCAAGGACAATAAGAAGGGCTTCTTCAAGTACTTCAGTAGCAAAGGGAAGACTAGGGAAAATATGAGCCTGCTGCTGAATGAGGTAGGTGCCCTGGTGACGGAGGTTGTAGAGGAGGCAGAGTTACTGAATGCCTTCTTTGCTGCAGTGTTTCCTGCTAAGGCCGGCCCTCAGGAATGCCAGACCTTAGAGGTAGGAGAGAGAGTGTAGAGAAAGGAAAACTTTCCTTTGGAAATTGAGGACAATTGGGTCAGAGGTCATTTAAGGCAAAATAAACACCCACAAATCCATGGGCCCTGATGGGAGGCATTCATGAGTGCTGAGGGAGTTGGCAGATGTTATTGTGAAGCCGCTCTCCATCATCTTTGAAAAGTCATAGAGAACAGTAGAGGTGCCTGAGAACTAGAGGAAAGCCAGTGTCACACCAGCCTTCAAAAAGGGCAAGAAAGAGGACCCAGG
>VYZM01010467.1:14997-75019 GCA_013398915.1 Dromas ardeola
CAGAGCTCAGTGGGTTGTGATCAGTGGCACAGAGTCTAGTTGTAAGCCTCTAACTAGCGGTGTTCCCCAGGGGTCAGTACTGGGTCCAGTGTTATCCAAGGTATTCATCAACGACCAAGATGAGGGGACAGAGCGTACCCTCAGCAAGTTTGCTGATGACATAAAACTGGGAGGAGTGACTGATACATGAGAAGGCTGTGCCACCATTCAGCAACCTCTGGACAGGCTAGAGCGTTGGGCAGTGAGGAATCTAGTGAAGTTCAAGGGCAAGTGTAGGGTCCTGCACGTGGGGAGGAATAACCCCATGCACAAGTACAGATTAGAGGTTGACCTGCTGGAAAGCAGCTCTGCATTGAGGGGCTTGGGAGTCCCAGTGGACAAAAAGTTGACCATGAGCCAGCAATGTGCCCTTGTGGCCAAGAAGGCCAATGGTATCCACTAAAAAAAGCATGGCCAGCAGGCTGAGGGAAGTTATCCTCCCCCTTTACTCTGCCCTGGTCAGGCCAAGTCTGGAATACTGTGTCCATTTCTGGGCTCCCCAGTTCAAGAAAGACAGGGAACTACTGGAAAGAGTCCAGCAGAGGGCAACAAAGATGATCAAGGGACTGGAGCGTCTCTGAGGAAAGGCTGAAAGAACCAGGTCTGTTTAACCTGGAGAAGAGAGGGCTGAGAGCGGGTCTCATCAATGTGTATAAATATCTAAAGGGTGGGTGTCAAGAGGATGAGGCCAGACTCTTTTCATTGGTACCCAGTGACAGGACAAGAGGTAATGGGCACAAACTGGAATACAGAAAATTCCATCTGAACATGAGGAAAAACTTCTTTACTTTAAGGGTGATGGAGCACTGGAGCAGGCTGCCCAAAGAGGTTGTGGAGTCTCCTTCTCTGGAGATATTCATAACCTGCCTGGATGCATTCCTGTCCAACCTGCTTTAAGCAAACCTGCTTTGGCAGGGCTGTTGGACTAGATGATCTCCAAAGGTCCCTTACAACTCTTACCATTCTGTGATTCTGTGATACTGTGATCCTATTTCCAGGGATGGGATATCTACCACCTCTCTGGGCAACCTGTTCCAGTATTTCATCAGCCTCAGTGGAAAAAATTTCTTCCTTGTATCTAGTCTGCCCTCTTTTAGGTTAAAACCATTGCCCCTTGCCCTATCGCAACATCCCCTGCTAAAAAAGTCTGTGCCCTTTTTTTTATAAGCCCCATCTAATTACTGAAAGACCACAATAAGATCTCCCCAAAGCCACCTTTTCACCAGTTTGGACAATGCCAACTGTATCAGCCTTTCTTCATAGGATAGGTCTTCCATCCCTCTGATCATTTTTGTGGCCCTTCTCTGGACCTGCTCCAACACATTCATGTTTTTCCTGTGCTTAGGGCTCCAGAGCTGGACACAGTACTCCACGTGAGGTCTCATCAGAGCGGAGTAGAGGGGCAGAATCACCTCCCTTGCCCTGCTGGCCATGCTTCTTTTGATGCAGCCCAGGATACAGTTGGGTTTCTGGGCTGCGAGTGCACATTGTTGGTTCATGTCCAGCTTTTCATCCACCAGTATCCCCAATACCTTCTCATCAGGGCTGCTTTCAATCCCTTCATCCCCCATCCTGTATTGCTACTGGGGGTTGCCCCAGCCCAGGTGCAGGACCTTACACTTGGCCTTGTTGAACCTCATGACGTTCATATGGGCTCACTTCTTGAGCTTGTTCGGGTCCCTCTGGGTGGCATCCCCTCACTTAGGCATGTCAACCACAGCACTCAGCTTGGTGTCAGTCACAAACTTGCTGAGGGTGCACTCAATCCCACTGTCTATGTCATTCATGAAGATATTGAACTGGACTTGTCCCAATACAGGCCCCTGAGGGACACCACTTGTCACTGATCGCCATCTGGACATTGAACTGTTGATCACTACCCTCTGGATGTGACCATCCAACCTACTCCTCATCCACCGAACAGTCCACCCATCAAACCCATATCTCTCCAATTTAGAGAGAAGGATGTTGTGGGGGACCATATCAAAGGCCTTAAAGTCCAGATAGACGACATCTGTAGCTCTTCGTTTGTCCACTGATGCAGTCACTCCATCATAGAAGGCCACTGGGTTTTCAGGCAGGACTTGCCCTTTGTGAAGCCATGCTGGCTGTCCTGAATCATGTCCCTGTCCTCCATGTGCGTTAGCATAGCTTCTAGGAGGTTCTGTTCCATGATCTTCCCAGGCACAAAGGTGAGGCTGACATGTTGGTAGTTCCCGGGGTCCTCCTTTCTATCCTTTATAAGAGTGCAATGTTTCCCTTTTTCTGGTCACCAGGGACTTCACCTGACTGCCATGCCTTTTCAAATATCATGGAGAGTGTCTTGGCAACTACATCAGCCAATTCCCTCAGGACTCTGGGATGCAGCTCGTCAGGTCCCATAGACTTCTATATGTTCAGATTCCTCAGATGGTCACAACCTGATATTCTCTTACAGTGGGAGGTCCCGCAGTCCCTGCCTTGCGGTCCATCCACTCAATATGTGGGGGGGAGAGGTTTCCAGTGGAGACTGAGGCAAAAAGTTGTGTACCTCAGCCTTCTCCTCATCTGTTGTTACCGTTTTACCAGTCTTGTTTATCAGGGGGAGTATACTTTGACCTTCTTTTTCTGGCTGACCTGCTTGTAGATCTTCTTAGTATTCTTTGTGTCCCTTGCCATGTTCAGCTCCAGTTGGCCTTCCTGACCCTATCTCTACAAAACTGGGCAGTGTCCCTATACTCTTCTCAGGACACCTGTCCCCACTTCCACTGCCTGTACATTTCCTTCTTGCTCTTTATTTTGACCAGCTGGTCTCGTCTCAGACATGCCAGTCTCTTGCCTTCTTTTCCTGATTTCTTGCACCTGGGGACTGAGAGCTCTTGCACTGTGTGGAAAGTATCCTTAAAGATCTGCCAGCTCTGTTCTGTTCACTTGTCGCTGAGGACAGTTTCACAGGGGTCCCTATTAACTAACTCCTTGAAGAGCTTGAAGTTTGCCTTCCTAAAATTCAGGGTCCTGACTTTTTGTCTGACCCATATTCCTCATGAATGCAAACTCCACCAGTACATGATCATTGCAGCGCAGGCTGCCTTAAATCTTGATGTCATCAATGAGCTCACTTGCATTGGTGACCAATAATATTGCATCCCATCTGGTAGGGCTGTCTATTACCTGGTTTAAGAAGTTATCTTTGATGCATTCCACGCGTCTCCTGGATTGCCTACAGCTCGCCATGCTACGTTTCCAGTAGATGTAAAGGTGGTTGAAGTCTCCCAGCAGAATGAGAGCCTTTGAGCGTGACACCTCCTATAGCTGCAATAAGAAGTCTTTGTCAATAAGGTCCCCTTGACTGGGGGGCCTGTAGTAGACACTAACCACAAGGTTCCCTTTGTTGACTTGGTCTCTAATTCTTACTGACTAGCTTTCAACCTGTTCGTGGCTTTTCTTCAGAGACAGCTCGTCGCACTCTATCCATTTCCTTGTGTAGAGGACACACCTCTTCTCCTCCTTCCTTACCTGTCCCTTCTGAACAGCCTGTAGCCATCAATAGCTACAATCAAGTCATAGTATTCATCCCAAGTTTCAGCAATGGCAATAGGATCTAGCTTTCTAGCAGCATGGTGTCTTCCAATGCCTGTTTGTTGCCCATGCCACATGCATTGGTGCAGAGGCACTTCAGCTGGGCTGTCAGCCATGTCACCTTCCAGGAAGAACATCCCTTACTTCCTTTGGAGTATTTCATTGGTGTTTCCCTCTGGGCTCCTGTTGCCTCAGGATCCCCTTGCTTATCTCTATAAGACTTCAGGTGTGTTGCACCTGTAGCCAGCACATCTCAGAGCAATGGGCTGAGGGCCCTCGCTAGCACCCCGTCCCTCAAACCTTGGCATGTCGTCCCACAGCTTATCATAGGCAAGCCTGATATTGCCGTCTCCCTCTTTCAGCCTAGTTTAAATCTCTGACAATGAGCCCCTCTAGCTTGTGACACTCTTCCTCCTTTCAGAAAAGTGAATCCCATCTGGTCCCAACAGTAGTTCAGCAGGATGACTTCTAGTCTCACCTCCAGCTCCACCTGCAGTGCTGTTATCTTAGCAGAGGCTGCACAACAGATACAGACAGAAAACAAAGGTGTTTTGGCTTACATGTCTGTCTCAGCCAGTGACTATCACCTGAGGTTGTCCAGGTGACACAGAGCAGCAGTAAGGCTCCCTGATTGGTGTGACATGGTAGGTTAGCTGAAGGCATCGGAACAGCCTTTTTGGCATGGAAGTGTCATGAGCTCCTCACAGAAGTTCAGATTCCCTGGAAACCTCATTGCTGAATGAGAAAACATCAGATTTTTTTTCTGCCTTTGTTGCTGGATGCCCTTTATATCAAGTTAACTACACATTTGTATTTACTGCTCGAACATTTCAGAAGACATGGTCTCAGTACCCACATGAAGGCTATAAGCAGCCATCAGTATCTCACACATCTTTTGGGAACAACTTAGCAGATGGGTCCCAGCCTCATCTCACTTTGGGGACTAACAGACAAATGAGAGATATATTGTGTCTTCAGGTAGATGTTTTGTGACTGGGTCTGTCACTTCGGGCAGTTATATTTCTAAATTCAACTCCAGAATGTACCTCAGCAATTTATGAGCAGAGATTTTGTCTCTGTCCCTCCGGTGCTGTTAGGCCCATGCAGTGTAGTTTGTAGAGAGCTCCCATGTTCTCTAGGCTCTGTGTTTCACTGTCCTACTTGCCGCTCTAAAGAGCATCTGCCCTGGTAAATGGCATGTACCTCAGCAGCACATTACAAAGCAGAACCTGTGCAGAAAAGTCTGCCCGCCTTAGGCTTTGAGAAGGCTTTTTCCTCTCTCACATTTTGGGGATGCTGTTAGCTTTGCAACTGCTCTACTGCCCACAAAACAACTGGGATACTCTTTGGTAGACTAGCCATATTGCTAGAAATAGGAGAACTATCTCTTCACTTCTCAGTCACTGTTGGTGTTTACAGGAAGGATATTGTCACCAGCTACAGGCTTTGTTGTACTAAAATGTTTCTTTTCTCCAATTCATTCAACTTATAAGGTCCCTGTTTTGTAACAGAACAGGGATGAAGGTATTTTTCATGTGTTGAAGATACAGTCCTCTTTATACTCCAGTTTACCTCCAGCTAATTATAATTGTGTTGCACTCCTTGGGAAGGAAAGGGCTTGACTTACTTGTTTCTCCCATTCTCTATGCAGAAAATCCTTCTGTTTCAGGGGCAGGATCCCCTGCAGCTGACCATTTTCCACCAGTATTTACTCAGGCATGAGTCAGCAGGAGTCTTCTCAGCAACTTCAAACAGCTGCTGGATCAGTTGCTGCCTGAGTGCGCTTGCTAAAATAACAGGGAGCAGGAAGCCTTTTGCTGCCTGTGCTGGCTGGATCCTGACAAAGCAAGCTGACTTTTACAACATACTTCCTTCTCTGCCTTGAATACTCTTCTCATGGAAAGCTACACTGGGCTTGCTGTGTTCAGTGTACCAGGTACATTTTACTCGGTCTGTCTCAACAGCAAAGATGTTCTGCTGCAGCCGAGTTTGAAGCCGCACGCTTGGGAGGTGGGTGCGAGGGATGCAGTCAGGTGTAGGTGCGGAGGGATATGACAAGGCTGTTCCCCAAAGCCCTGTGAGGAACAGAGTGCTCCAGGCATCGTTCCGTTCCTGCAGTTCATTGACTTCTTTGTCAGGCATGTTGTGCAAGCAGCATTTCAGAGAAAATCTCTGCTTGTGATTAGAGATTTCTAACATCCCTAGCCTGTCATCATTAAAGGTTGTAATCTACCTTTTTAATGAAGATTTTTTTTCATCAGTTATAAATACTCAGCAATGACTAAATACTTAGGAATTACTTTTTAATTCTTATAAAAATTCCATCTTTGCATTTCCTGTGAATAAATTAATGCATGTAGGAACTATAGGTTTCTTGTCCCAGGAGATCTCTATCACCACGTGCTGCTGAACTACAGAACTGAATTAAACATTCTCATGTACATAAATTAGTTTCACAAGCAAAGTTTGGCTGGTGTTACAAACTATTGCTTGATGAACACAGCCTGACAAAGCAGAGACAACATCACTGGAATAAGGGGCAGGATCTCCCAAAGCACGTAGCACTTTGACTGTGTGTCTTGAAGCTATTGTAATGTAAGTGAAGTAAACGTTTGGCCAATACAGAAAATGGGCATATCTCCTCTTATGAACTCTGCTGCAGTTTCTGCGTTCACTCAGGAAGGGCTGTGGGATCGGTTTCCATAGGAACCATGGGAAAATGAAGGAAAAACGCTTACCTGAAACCCATCTGCATTTTAGCACTGCAAGACTGTAGTGAGGCACAGGGGTACAGATCACTGGCACTGGCCAGACCCTTTGAAGGAGGCTGGGGAGTCTACCGCAAACTTAGCATATATGATGCAGATTGGTCTCAAAAACCAGACCAAAATTATCAGATTCTTAGTCTTTGAGCACCATGAAAATAAGTTGTTTTAAACTCCTATCTCTATTTTTTTAAGATCAAGAAGAGTCACTCACGTAATTTTTTGCATCCCATTTCAGTGGAACATAGCTCTCTGAAGGATATTAAGAGAGTGGTAATGAACTACAGTTAAAATCTAAATGTTGGTGTTTGCTGCCATACCCTTCAAGAAGGCGGATCACTGGGTGAGCTACTTTGCTAAGATTAGAAAGTAGCCAGGTTTTTTTTGAAGGCTATGTTTCTGCAGGTCCTACGAAAGCCTACAAATTGTAATTGTAACCTAAAAAAATGGTCCTGATAAAATCACGGGATCTATGCCTATGTTTTCTGCAAATGCCTGCAGATTGGACTGAACTATAGCTGAGATGAACATAGTTTATGCAAGCCAGAAATGAGAGGAATCCCTGGTACCTCCTGTTTCTTTCTCTTCCAGGTTGCTGTTTTGATGATGCCTTATTGACAGCCCTAAGTTTGTTGAAGACTTTATATGGTGAAAAGCAAGTATTTCATTGCTTGAGGTGAATTAGTTTGAGGAGCTGTTCCCAGGAGCTATGTTGGAAACTATACTTATTAACCCTGGCAGTCCTATAAGTTGTAGGTAGGCCTTTCAATTAATCTGGCTACTGCTGATGGCATCGCAGGATCTTGGTTTGTTTACTTGCCCCTATATACTCTGCCTACATAAAAATCTCTGTGGGAAAAGAGGTGGCTTGGGCATGAGAGAATTCAGACTGGACACCGAATCTGCAGAAGCTTCTAGCCTGATGACTGACAAATGCAGCCATACTATCAAAGCAACTGCTTCAGCCATTCTGCCCTTATCATATGTCCCGTCATTACTGTTCGTGCATAGGTGGCAAGGCACCTTTCCTTGTATCCTGTACTTTGCTCCAGCAGGAGCTGCGTGACTAGTCCTGGATACATGCCTAGATTTGGGGCTCATCATTATGTGATGAGAATATTCTGCCCAGCACGTAGCCTGATGCATAAGTATTTTGTTTGGGATCCTAGGTAGTTGAGGTTTCTCAAGGGGAAAGGTATTTAAAAGCACTTGTCTGCACTGGGTGATGAATGTTTCAGTAAATTTAGCATATCAGAAATTTCCTACCGAATATGTAATGCAGAACTTTTTTCCACAGTATGCTGGAACAGTTTTTGAGAACGGAGAAAATGGATTTTGCATGTAACATATTTTTTAATATTATATATAGCCTGCATTGATATACACACATTAGGCTACAGCACACATCTGTGGCAGTAACAGCCTTTGGTTAACACAGAGAGTCACCAGAAAGATGCATCACTCAGAAGGGAAAAGAGGAAACAGAAAGCACTCTGGTTAAATGGCAAAGAGTGGGAATATATTCATAGCAAAAATATTGCTTAAGAAATGGAAATCTAGCTCTTGTAATGCTAATGGTGTGGAAACTAATCTTCTTCTTATATCTTACCTGCCAGAGTGGAAGCAGGATAAAAGGAAATTTGAAGAGCAAGTAGCCAAGAATACCAAGGGCAATAATAAATTATTTGAAGTATATCAGAAATATGAAGTTTGCAAGACAGTCAGTGTCTGTATTAGACCATTAGAGTGTGAAATGGTCAGTCACATTGCAGGGATGCTAAATGATATTTTTGCCTTGGCCTTAAAGGCAAAAGTTACTGGAAAATAAGTATTCTGAGTTTATTTTCTCTTACAGCTATAGCTAGTAAGCATGAACTATAGAGCCTCAAAAAACCTAGTAAGCATGAACTATAGAGCCTCAAAAAACTCAAAATATTCCATAGTAATAAGTTGCTAAAATGAGGCTATTGAGGCAGGAGTTATATATACTAAAAAAAAAAAGGCAGCAGGCTGTAGCCCACCTGTAGCTGTGGCAGTACCAGAAGGTGCTGAAAGAGATCAGAATTGTACAATCCAAGCAGGCAAGACAGAAGAAATGTGATCTTCACTTTCCATCTGGGGAACTGAAGCAGAGCGAGAGGAAAGCTACTTGCCCCTGCGGGAAAGTCATCAGCAGGCAGGAGGCATGGGAGGGAGGACTTCTGGCTCCCCCCCCGCCCCAGCCCTGCACCTCTGGGGCTTTGGGTCTGCCTCATCCTCTGGATGCCCAGCCCAGCCACCACCTCCCTGTGCTGTGAGCTGGGATGGCAGACCCTCTTCCCCCTGAAACACCACCTGCTCCTTCCCCAGAACTAAAAACCACTTCCAAATAAAACACTTTAACTTTCCCCTCCTGCTTACCTGAGTACTCCTAAAGAGCCCCACAAATGCTGACAAATCCAATTTGAGGCTTTTAAATGTGGAAATATCACTGGACTCAGTTTTCGAATGCTTTACAAATTCCAATATAAACAAAGTCTCGGGAGTTCATGGACATGGAAGGCTGCAGAATTATTTGGGGTAATTAAATTATTAGGCATAAGGGAGCCCTCTACTTGTTAACTTTTTCATGCTTTGGAGCCTTATAAATCATACATCTGCATACTACATCTTGTCATATTAAGCCATTAATAAAAGTGTGGTCTTTTCTGTCTCGAAACACGGTGGTGATGAACAATGCACATACTTGTTAAAAAAGGTGCCCAGCATTGAACAGTGTGCTCTGCATTTCTTACCAGGGAAGGGAAATGAAAACACTAAAGGCAGAATTAGAAAGAATCTAGAAGTACACAGGAGAAATGGGCAGGAAGGGGCTGGTCCTTTGGAGGAGGTAACACAGCATGAAGGAAAGGAGGGGCCACACTGATGTTTACTCAGGATTTAGAAGGCTTTGATCAGGGCTATTAGATGAATAGAGGTGAGGTGCAGGGGTCTTGTCATAGATTAAAAGGAGGAAACAAACAGCAGATAAGACAAGCCAGTTTTCAGCACAGAAAGCAATTGACAGCGAGATGCCCTAAGGAGAAGCACCAGGGCAGCTGTACTTCAGCATGTTTAGTAATGACCTACAAAAGCCGGGGGTGGGAGGAACTAGTTGTGTGGGAAATTTCCTGATGTTACAGAATGATTTAGATAGGAGAGGCCTGGAGAGCATTATGAGAAACAGCAGAAAGCCCTTAATTATTGGGCAAGCCAAGGTAGCTGAAATTCAATTTAGGAAAGTGCATTGCAAATTGTCAGTGCACAATGAAAGGAACAATTGAAGAAACCTGAACATACTGATGGGTTCTGAGCTAGTCACAACCACTGCTCCTGCCCAGGGAGAAAAGGGAAAAGAAAACAGTTTTCACTGTGGATAGTCCATTTTGCTACAACAGGGAAAAAAATGAACGATCTGTGTCAGACGTGTCAGGAACAGAATAATAAACAATCTGAAAATTCATACACAAAAGCCATAGTCTCATATTCATCTTGAAGATTCATTGGAGTCTGGTCACTTCATCTTGCTGAAGCCAGAAAAAGGAGGGGTGCAGGTAATGAGGGTGGCAAATATGACAGTCACAGGACGAAAGAGAAGGATTGCCTTCTGAAGGAAATTTTAAGATTGAGGGCTGTAAAACAACCTCCTTCACAGGGAGAAGCTGTGATAGAGATATGGTAAATAAAACAGAAGTACAGGGTAAAACCACAAATATCAGGAGCACCAGAAAGACTTGCTCAAGCTGTCTTCTGGGTTGCCTTTGCCTGGCCAGAAGGGCTCAGCCCTGCATCCCCAGCTTTTCTGATCTGGGTAAGGTGCCCATGTCTGCTGCCTAGGGTGCCTGACTACTCATTTCCCACAACAACACTGAACTTATGTTTATAGGGCCTCAGGGCAGCACTCACTAGTTGAGGGCTTGTCTGCAGGACCAGAACAGTGGTTGTCCTACCCTTCAGGCTTCAGCACCCCTGCTGCTTTGCACTGCCTTTCCAGAGGGAATGCATGACCCAAGAAACAATTCAGCCACAGCAAGCTGGCATTCACCTACAAAAGGCTAGGTTCATCTTATTGACAGAAAAATGCCAATTGGAATCCCTCTTTGCAAAATCCCTTGTCTCTTCCTGACCTGGACAGACTGGATCATTAAAATTGCACAGCCTGGCCCCTGGGGTCACTCACTGCATCCTCTTGTCTGGGCTTTTCACAGTCCTGAACAAGGTAAGTAAGCAATTTTCTCCTTATTGACATCTTCTTGTTAAATAGCACAAAACTCTGTACTCTGTTGTTGTTGAGGTGCTCTCATTAGTCAATTCCGTGGACAGCAGAAGTGGTCTGACAGGCATGGATGGTCTGAGATGATTGCAAGGTTCCTCAAGGAGCTCCCTTGGGCCTCATTTGTCGTGATGGGAGTCCAAGCAGCTTCAGTTCATGTAAAGCAGGAAAGCTGGCTCCTCACTTCTTCCCCTTTGGTTTGAACAAGGGCCTTTCTGGCTCAGCTCACAGACCAGGCACATCACTGAGTGCCCTCCTTCATGGTAACCACAAGGATAGTCCATTCCAATGAAGTAATGTGGTCTCAGCTGAGTATTGGCTTTCAGAGCTTCATAAAAGTCTTGAGGTAAAGACTTCAGCTGGTTTATATTTTTTAGTGTTAAATAATCCTAATTAGGTTTAATTCACTTGTTAAATGTACTCAAAATATTTCAAATGTATTATTAGGATCCCTAGACAGTGGATATGACAATGAAGGTGTTTTAAGGACAGCACTCTTCATAGGTGTTGTACCAAATGACCAGGTGAATGACGTCCTGCTTTCCTCCTTGACCCATCGGTCCGTGAAGAGTGGTCTCCTCTAGGGGGATGTGTTGGACTGATACAGGATTTATCCTGTGGATATGTTGCCTTGGGTTGTCTTGGCTACATCGCTGCACAGGAGACTGTGGATGGCAGCCTGGGGGCTTGTCTTGGTGATGTGGTATGACCGCAGTCTGCGCTCAGTGCACTGTCATGCTGGGTATCCACAGCTCTGGTTTCTGCTTTTTTTCTGATGCTTATTTTCCTTTGACAATTCCTTCCAGAATAAACTGTGATAACTGTATGAAATGGATGGTTTTACAGGATCTCTGTGTGTGGAGGCTTGCAATAGCAAGCAGATAATCATGCAGCTGATCTGTTGTACATCGTTTTGTTGCACAAGGTGTGACGCTCATCGCATGAAGGTTTGTTGGCAGGGTCCGGGGCCTATGGCTGACATTGGTTCTAATGTTAAAAGTTACTTTTGGCAAAAAACAAAAACAGAAACAGGGAGAGAGAAAGTAAAGACAAATTCAGCTAAATACTAAAAAAAATACTTCAGGAAAGACTTTCTCCATGAGACATCTGTTTTCAAAACTGGCTGGGTGCATCACTGTGATAGGACTCAACACTATTCAAGCACAAATATCAGGAGATAATTCACTGCCCAGGACAAGCGTGCTGTGGCAAAGAATAGCTATCCCCCACCCTGGCCGGTGTCAGGAACATGGCATGCTCTGCAGGTGCACCCCTGGCCCTCTGCTAAGTGATCTGATCCCAATTCATTCCCAGAGCCCATAGGTGATCTTGACCCTGGCAGAAGACTAGAGATATGAGACCAATTCCAGACACTACCTTTTCTGGTCTGACAAACTGATTATTTGAAAATGCAGTGGTGGTTCTTTTATGCTACTGTCACGCATCAGATGTTTGTGTTTCTTCGTAGTCTGACGTGAAACTTCCCATTTATATTCTGATTTTGCTTTCTAAAGGGTCTGATAAGCTGTACTGTTCTCAGTGTTATCCAAATAGGCTCTAGAATTAAATTTGGCTTCCCCTAAAGGAACACAGGAATTGGGAGAGGTTTTTGCTTTGTGCTGGGTCCTACAAGGCAAATTCTCAGCACTTTGTACAATTAGCAGGTTCTGAGTTCTGATTCTACAAGAAAGTAGAAACCATCACAGGTACTAAATGCTTCTGTGATTGAAGACAAAGAATTACCACTGAATACATGATTCATTTCTACCCTCAATGCTGAATATATGAGACAAAAATAAAAAGCTTCAAAATCATATGTCCTAACCTATAAAAAATATTTAAAAAATCAATACTAAAATAGTACATTCTGGGCAAAGTTCCCCTAAAAAAGTAAGGCAGCACTTTCTATTTTTAAATTGATTGTCTGATTTTATTTTTTTCTGTAGCACAGGAAAACAGCAGTGCTTCGCCATAAGAAGGAAAACCCAACCAAGTAAAATGGGAGAGAAAAGCAGCTCGTCTTTACATTAAACACATCCCAGAGGTTCTTCACTACCACTCAACTGCACTAACAATGTCTCATCATCGTGGTTGCTGACACAAGAGCCATGACCTCATTCTGGCTCAGAATGTGCTCTGGGAGAAGACATGGAGCAAGATGACACCAACCCAGACATCCTGTCCCCAGTAGAGTGGCCTCTGGGGTATAAATCAGATGTGGACTCTACTTCAGCCCCAGCTTTTCACTTTGACACTCATGCTTTTATTCTGTTGAATTTGTAGAGGGGACTGTAACAGCGTCCTACCTGCAAAAATCAGACTGAACATCAGTGGATTCATAAAGTGTGTAAATCACAAGACAGGTATCATTTCCTGCAGATAGTCTTTAGGACATGTTTCCCAGGAAACTGATTTATGCTGCCGTCCCAGACCTACACTCCTGATAGGATGAACTTCGTGGGCTGAGAAAACATATCCCTTGCTCTGCTGGGAGCCTGCAGCTTTCTGCTTGCGGCGTGGGCCTTGTTCTGCTTTGGCTGATCCCTCCTCCTCACTTATGCTGCCGACTGTGGCCCTGGCCTCCCAATGGGAATTTGTCTCTTTAATGCAATACCTGACATTTCTTTCAAAGTTGTAGCAGATGGCAGATGAGCGCAAGCTTGTCCCACACGGACAGCTTGAAGCTATCTCTACTGGCCTGTCTGACCACTGCACCTGCTCAACCTCTCTGCCTGTCCAACTCTGCACTTAACACAGGATTAAGGAGTAGAGTGAACTGCTTGTAACAGGCTCTGTTCATCTCCCTCCCTTCCTTCACTGCTATCATTTGAGCTGGCTGCTTCACCCTTGCTCCTAGTCTGGCCAACTCCTGCCTTTTCCACCCACACTAAACTCCTGGGGTCTACTCCCAGCCTCTGTGGTGAGTCATGGACTGGAGCTCTTAGAAGGATTGTCCTTGGGGGCCTATCAGCAGGACATACATCAATGGCATTAGACAGTCAGCATCACTTCGACTCCTCTGAGGGAGTATAGCAGCAAGTCCTGAAGACCCTGAAAGATCTGGCAGGTTCCTCTGCAGAAACGGCATCTGTCTCCTGCTATGATCGTCTTAATTACTATGCTGGGAAAAGGCTTCACTGTCTCAGACACACAGGACTCAGAATTTGAGATCTCACTGAAAGCAATGGATTTGCTTTTTGACAGCCTCAGTGAGCCCTTAGCCATGTTTCCAGTACAAAAACCTGTATTATGCTCAGATCTTTGTAAGATGGACTCACTGCAACTCCATTGCTTTCCAGACATCCAACCTGGATTACACTTAGGATGAACATGCTCTTTTTTAAAGCCCATTATGATGCTGGTCTGAGATGTGCCTTTAGCTCTAGTATTGATCTTCAACTCAGCGGCTGCCCACCTGTGGATGTGAGCTGCATCCATGCATCCTGCTGCTGCCCTTTGTCCCTAGGAAGCAGCATTTTGCTTGAGATTGGACCTCGCTCTCTTTCAATGTCCCTCCACTTTCTTTGAGGCCTTTGACTGGGGCCCAGTTCTCCATGGCCATACCACACAGATATTCCAGGATTATAGGTAAAAAATAGAATGGAAGCAAGTGAAGGGTAAAGAAGGAATGTGTTGGTTTTGATAATGCGCAATAATCAGGTGATGATACAGCACCCATTAGTGGTGCTCCCTTCTCCTCACTGGCTGCAGTTGTCAGATGGTTGTCTGTGCACACCTGGGGAATTGCAGGTGCAGGTGAGATCAGAGAGGGCAGAGCTCTTCATTTCAATACGCACTCTTAGCTGCACCTCCTGCAGTGAGGCAGGGCTGGCTATGGCTTGTGTAGATTACTTTCTGTGGGTTTTTGTACATAGACCCGTGGGTTTCTGACATGTGGCTGCACCGTCATACTGCATCTGAGTCCAGATACCAGTTCCGTAGTATCTGGGAAAAGCAAATGCCCAAGAGACGTGAATTTGCCACAGCTTACCTTCTGATTTGTCCCCACCTCACAACGTACATTTCAGTTTAACAGATCAGTTCCTTATCCTCTCTTGCCACTTTCTCTGAACCAATTAAATGCCAGCATCCCTTTTGGTGGTGCTACAGAAAATGCGTAGCAAATGAGCTGTACCATGAAAGAGTAAGCCATTATCAGCTCTGGCTGCAGCATAGCAAACCACTTTAACTTTACAGTAGAGGACATTTTAGTTAATAGGTCTTAAAATTAGATAGTTATCATAGTACTGACAGGTAATTATAATGCTGATCTCTGGTCCAGGTGACAGTGACTGTCCCCAGACTATAGGATGTTTTTTGACTGCATTGGATAGGTCACAAGGGAAGAAAAAGAAGACTTTCACTGGCACCAGGAAATGCCTTGACTCTCCCAAAACTGCAGTGCTGAAGATATGGGAGTCAGCCATCACTAGTGAAAATCCTCTGATGGCTGAGACATTGCCTCTCTGTCGTGTTAAATAACCAATGGCAAAATGCAAGCCAGATGAGCCACGAATTTCTTTATCAGTTTGTACACAGGTTACTAATCAAGTGGATGTAGTGCTTTTGTTGTTTAATTTTTGAGTGTGAGTCCCTTGTAAGTGAAGCTCTGTTCTGCTTGGGAAAAAAAATAAAGGTACTGCTGGGAGAATGAAAAATGCAATGTAGGAAGGCGGCTTCTCAGCTGATTGAGGGTTATTTGTCCTTTTTTCTATTCCTGCCTGCAGTGCCATTTTGAGTGGCAGAGTTCAAGTGCAGATAAACACTGTTTTGGAAGCTTAAAACACAGAGTCTTTTGTCCTCAGCTAAAGGCTTTAGAGCCTCCTGGTTCATTTGCTTTCTCTTGCTCCAAATGAATTACACTAGAAATGCCTGATAGTTTGTTTCTCATTTGGTATTTAACAGCCTTGTATGGAGGATGTGCTCTGGCACGGCAGGGTATCTCAGTTAGTTGAGATACTGGCTCAGAAGGAGAATTCTCTGCTTTCCCCAGCTGACAGAGGTCACACCCCACTCCCAGGGGATCCCCAGCACTGTGTTGCATGATAGGTACAACACAAAACTACGTAGTAACCTCACGGTTTTCTTGCTTTCAAAGTAAAACAAAACAAAATACAACTGGTTAACACGGAGAAGTCTGGTCAGAGTTTTCATTTCGATCCTGCATTTGGTTCACTTTGGGAGCTTTAGTCCCTTTCTGGGAACACTGGTGTTGCTGGCAGGAAGACCTTGAATGGCCTGATGGGCTCCTTATTCACCATCTCTTCTTCTGGAATGAGCAGAAGGGGTGGACAGAGGATCCACCCCTAGTGATGTCGCACTTTCAGGGAAGATTTTTCTAGTGAGAAGGAAGGAGGGGAATGTATGACACAGCTCTTTTGGTCTAGGTTTGAGGGTTAAAAGATGAATCCATATGGAGGAAAGGCAAGTAAATGTATGTACTTGGGACGATACACACAAGGCCTAAACATGTTACGCATGTGTGATCCTGAATGGTACTCCTTAAAAAATAGCATCAGTCAAGATGATCATCTTTTGTCTAATCCTGATTCTGCCAGCAAGTTATGCCTCAGTTGTGCTGATTTGCTAATCAAAAAAATACTACTTTAACTACCAATGCTGCAAAACAAATCCCTTGTGCAAAATATCAAAGTTGTCTTATCCTTGCTCCACACATAATTACCAACCATACCTACTTTGGTCTTGAGGTGTAAGGAGCTGTTACACCAATGATGAATGCAGCATAGTCACACTGCCAGGGGAGGACTGACAGTATGACTGTCAGGTTCAAGCATGACTACATGGCTCTGGAGGTGATGGTCAAGGGTATGGAGGCCAAGGCAGTGCCTGCTCTGTCCTTCCAGCGAGAAGAAAGGGTTGAGGGTTGGATGCAACCTGTAGGTCAAAACTACTTGTGAAGCTGGTGTCTTGGAAGAGATGAGATCTGCCTGACTAGGTGGGGCAGAAGTATCTTTGACAACAGGCTGTCCAACCTGGCAAGGAGAGGTTTAAACAACAAGGGAGGGAAACGATGATTCCCTGATTAAGTGAAGGGGTGGTGGACTATGCTGGCCAGCAAATGGTCCAGGGTGATGTGGACAGGAGAGACTTTCCAATCAGCAAAACAGGATGGAACTGGGTTCACCCCAAGCATATGCATGCAGATAAAGAAGTGCCTACCACGCAGCATGATAGGCAAAGCTCTCACACCTCTTCTGAGAAATCAGCACAGCTGGATGCACCTCTGTGCTTCCAAATGGGGAACAAACAGGAGCAATGAGTCAGCATGCAGTTGCACGGCTATTGTCTCATTAGGATCATGGAGATGTGGTGAAATAGCTCACACAAAAGCAATGCTGCCATAGATGGGTACAGGCTTTTTTATACAGGATACAGAAAGGACAGGCAGGGAAGGTGAGGAGAGGGAGTTGCCCTGTATGTGAGAAAGCAGCTGGCATGCATTTAGCTTTGCCTGAAGATGGGTCAGGAGCCAGCAAAGAGCTGATGGGTCAGAATTAGTGAGCAGATCAACATAATTGAGTTTGTGGTAGGTGTCTGCTATCAGCCAGATCAGGAAGAGATAGATGAGGCCTTCTTCAGACAACTGCAAGAAAGTTCACATCCACAGGCCCTGGTCTCCATGGGGAATTTGAACCACTCTGATATCTGCTGGAGGGACAACCCAGGAGGTTGCAAGCAATCCAGGTGTTTTCTGGAGTGCATTGATGATAAATTCCAGAGGCAGGTGCCTGAGGATCTGAAGGGGAGAGGAACACTGCTGGACTTGATTCTTGTAAATAAAGGAGAAACGGTAGGGGATATGGGGGCTAGGCAGTCTTGATTGTATGAGGACAATCTTGATGACCGTGACATGCTGGAGTCCAGGATCCTGGGAGGAGGCAAAAAACCCAATAGGAGGATCACAACCCTAAACTTCAGGAGAACAGAATTTGGCATATTCAGGGAACTGCCTGGAGAATCTCATAGCAGGAGAGCAGAAGGGTCCAGGGGAGCTGCTGAATTTTCAAGGATCACCTCCTCCAAACTCACTGAACTTAAAACTCCAACTGCCAAGCAAGAAAACAAAGATGGCAGGACGCCTACATAGGTGAACAAAGAACTAATTGCAAAGCTTAACCATAAAAAGGAAGCACTCAGTAGATGGAAACAGGGGCAAGTGACCTGGGACACTGTGAGACCATGTAGGAAGAGGGTTAGGAAAGCCAAAGCCCACATGGAGTTGAATTTGGCAAGGGAGATGAAAGGCAAAAGGAATGATTTTACAGTAGCAGCAAAGGGATAACTATGAAAGATTTGTACACACCAGTGAGTCAGAATGGGGACATAGTATTAATGGACATGAGTAAGGCTGAGACACTGAACATGTTCTTTGCTTTGGTCTTGACTGGTATGACAGGCCTTCAGCAACTCCAGGTCCCTTAAACCAGCAGGTATATGTAGTGCAAGGATGATTTATCCTTGGTGGAGGAAGAACACGTTAGGGAATATGTAAAAGACTGGAAATGCACAAGTCCATTGGCCCTGATGAGATGCACCTACAGATGCTGAGGGAGCTATGCAATGTCATAGGAGATCGCTGTTGATTACCTCTGAAAGTGACTGGTGAAGTTTCTGAGGACTGCAAAAAAGCCAGTGTCACTCCTGTCTTCAAGGGCAAGAAGGAGGATCAGTGAGCTACAGGTCAATCAGCCTCAGATTTATTGCTGGGAAGATGATGGAGCATCTAATCCTGGAAACAATTACCAAACACATGAGGGACAAGAAAGTGATTGGGAGTGATCAACATGGATTTACAAAGATGAAATCATACCTCACCCACTTCATAGCCTTCTGTGATTAAAAGGGAGACCGTTAATGAGGGCAAAGCAGAGGATGTTGTTTCTATTGAGTTTGACAAGGCTTTCTGCACTGTCTCCCATAATATCTTCGTTGAAAAACTATCTGATAAAGTATGGACTAGGTAAGTAGATGGTGAGGTGGAATGAAAACTGGCTGAGCTGCCAGGATCAAAGGGCTCAAAGTCCAGCCAGGCACTAGTGGCTGATCCCAGGGACAGAAACTGAGGCCAATACAGTTTAACATGTTCATTAATGACCTGGAGAATGGTACAAAGAATGGTACAGAATACACTGTCTGCAAGAAGTGGGAGGGGTGGTTGAAGCGGCAAAATTGGGAGGAGTGGCTAGTACACCAGAGGTCTGTGCTGCCATTCAGAGGGACCTCAACAGACCAGGGAAATGAGCTGACCTCATAGAGCTCAACAAGAAGATCTTGTACCTGCAAAGGAATAACCACATGCATTAGGATAGGCTGGGGGTTGTCTGACTGGAAAGTGGCTTGGCAAAGAAATGTCTGGGATTCCTGGTGGACATCACATGTCAGACAACAATGTGCCCTTGCAGGAAAGGTGCCCAGTGACAACCAGGGCTCCATTAAGCATAATGCTGTCAACGGGTCATGGGAGGTCATTGTTCCTCTCTACTCATCTGTGGTGAGACACATCTGGAGTGCTGTGTCCATTGCTTGGCTACCCAATACAAGGAAAACATGGACATAGAATCATAGAATAATTTATATTGGAAAAGACCTTTAAGATCATTGAGTCCAACTCTTAACCTAGCACTGCCAAGTCCACCACTAAACTGTGTCCTTAAGTGCCACTTCTACATATCTTTTAAATACCCCCAGGGATGATGACTCCACCACTTCCCCGGGCAGCCTGTTCCAGTGCTTGACAACCCTTTTGGTGAAGAAATTTTTCCTAATATCTAATATAAATCTCTTTAGGCACAACTTGAGGCCATTTCCTTTTGTCCTATCACTCATTACTTGGGAGAAGAGACTGACCCCAACCTCGCTATAAATCCTCTGAGGAGCCACAAAAATTACTGAAGCGCTGGAGCACCCAACACACAAGGAGAGGCTGTCAGAGCTGGGATGTTTAACTTGGTGAAAAAAAAGTTCAGGAGGATCTTGTAAATGTCTATGCAACACCTGATGTAGGGAGTAAAGTAAACAGAGCCAGAATCTTCTCAGTGGTCCAGTGAGTACCTTCCTTGGGCAATGTCTAAAATGTAAGCCCTTATTGGCTTGGTTGGGATTGGGGTGGGATACAAACTCTATGCTGGTGTCCACTGCAAGGGTGAGAGACTCAAACCCTTTGTAGTTTCCTCTGTCTTTGCCCAGTGTCTCTGAAGACAAAGAGGGTGTGTGAAGAGCCTCATCAATGAATGGGGGGAGAAGGATGTGAGGGGGCGGCATGACTCTCTTCTGACTTCAGTACATACGTATTGCCTGTCCTGAGCTTGCAATGAGAGGTAATTGGAGCACTTGACTTGAGGATGAAGAGCTCCTTTGACAGGTCTTCTGAGCAAAAGGAGTCCTGCTTGACTGAACTTCATTTGCAGCAGCTGGGGAGTTTAGCATCTGAGGAAATTATATGGGATGGTACTTGTCTCTGAAAAAGGGTCAAGTATGAATGACAGGGGAAGACATGCTGGTCAGATAAGATAATGCCCAGGATCCTGCTGGTTTCAGCATGGCCAGAATTTTTACCCCCTGTATCCTCATTGCCACATGTGCCTATGACAGTCTAGAAGAGGGATCTGGCCTGCAGAGGCTCTTCTGAGACCTGCTGAACCTCCTGCCAGTATAAGAGTGGCAGCAGTAGATCTCCCTCCCTGCCTGAGGCTGGTGAACCGCTCTCCACCAGCCAAGATGTGTGTCTGGAGGCATGTATTGCCTGGGGAACAGCACATCAGTAGGGGCTCCACCAGATATTACAGCCCTCAGAGTGATGGATGTGAAAGGGGAGACTGGCAGTGACATAAATGAAATTTCTTGTCCAGAGAAAGCACCAGTAAATCAGAGCCCTGCAAAAACCAGAATGGCACAGTGTGCTGGCTCATCATAGCTCTCATTTGCTCTGAAGCTATTTCAGCACTGGTCTGCAAATCTGACTGCCACAACCCATTTTTGGTCCCTTTCTGGACAGAAACCATTTTCTTACCCGTGTTTTTTTTCCCCACTGGTTGCTAGGAGAAAGCAGGATTTATCAGATCCTGTACTTTCTCAGGGCCTTGCAAAGGCCCAGCCAGCAGTGTACATCCCAAGTGTGCAAGTGCTGGTGTGCACTGAGCACTGTACACCCCAATCTGGTCACCCTCTTTCACTACACTGCAGTCCAGAAAGGCAACATCTCTCCTGTCCCCTACAGATAAAGTCTTAGCAAAAAAGGAATGTAGCTTACACCTATTTTTGCTTAAATTCTGCGAAAGCGCATTAGGCAGTTATGGTTCTGCGCAAGGTACTAAATCCTCCTTCCGTCTCCTCTTCCTTTTCTCAATCTTATGCTCCTGTGAATCTAAATCCAGGACATAATTTCAGGCTGAATAATATACCTTATATATTCTCTCTCCCTCCACCTTGGTGATGTAGGTATTCTTCCTGAAACCTTCTTCTGGGGTCTCATTGGCCATTAACACAGCACAGAGAAGAACTTGGCCATCCACCAGCTGCATCACGATTACTGCCTTATGAGTGTGACCATGCGCTCAGTGGCATTCAGGCTCAACAGTTCTGGATTCCCCACGTCCCTCACTTGCAGAATTGCATCTCCAATAAGTTGTCTGGCTCAGGTCAGTCTGGCTTTTCAACAAAAATAGAACTGGACTTGCAAAGTGAAGTGGGACTCATCAGGTCTAAACACAGCCCTGCTGTGTTACACTGGTATCAGCGCATGTGTGAGCAGTGCCATTCAAGGTGGCCACTGCCACTAAAAGATGTCAGCAGAGCTTTCAAAGTGGACAGCTTTAGATACTTGCACTAATTTCCTTTCAGTTTCAAGAGACATTTGGCCACATTAGATTCCTTTGGTGCTGGTGGAAGAACTGTAGGTCGCTGAAGACCTGCATTTCTCCTCATCAGTCTTTTAAACAGAGAATGTCACTGCCATTGGAGGACAACGACATCTCCTCCTTCACATCCTCAGCTCCTGCAGGCAGAGCTGTTGATGTTGGCACAATGGGCTGCGTGATCGGTGATAGCAGAGAAGAGCAGGAGTCATGTCCTCAGAGCAAGGCCTGGATGAAGAGCCTTGCACTGTCTGCAATAGCCACTGTCCCCTCTCCTGATGGCAACAGAAGTTTGCTACGATGTTAAGTCCTTTCTGTATTCCTTCCTGAAAACATCTCCCTTTCTCAGCAGCCTTTTACCCATTTGCAAGCTTTGAAAGTCCTCTTCTGAATGTTGGTTTGGGTTTTTTTTGGTGCATGTGTGATGCTGAGAGAAAGGAAGAGCCTTGTAAAAACTTGAGCCTGAGCTGCATTTTGTATGCTGTGTTCATATTAAAATGATTTAACTTGGTTATTACAACCAGATCCTTGCTGTGGCTGAGCACTTGGCACAAGGTTATTCCATGAGAATTTGATTCTTTTGTTTCTCAGCAAATGTATGCTGTTATCCTCAAATAAAATGTTCAAGAGAGAGGTGTATCAATTCTATATATAGACAGCTATACAAATAATACTGTCACTTGTACTTCTCTGCACCTTGCTCGTAAGTGGCTTCATTGTTAAAAAGGGCTGTAACAGGTGAATAGGTGAGAAATTTTCTCTCAGCATTACTGTGTTAAAGCAATTTTCCCTTTCACCCCTTTTTGGTCTATACCTGGTTCAGTTATACAATGTAACTTTAATTATCTGAATACAAAATTAGTTCCAGATTCTCATGACTCAGATAAACATGAGCCTGCTGAGTCTGCAAACGGTGCATGGCAAAGCTCAGATAGCCTTGGAACCACAGTGAAAAGGATTTGGGTTTGTTTGTTGGTTTGGTTTTTTTTTTTTTAATATATGTATTTTAGGATTTGTTTGTGTTTTTCCTCAGCAGCCTGGGAGCTCCAGTTAGCAAAGGTTTGGATAATCACAAGGTTTTTAAGCACACAGTGACTGGGGGACCGTCTTTTTATTGTAGGCTGCATGGTCCCGCCCTGCAGTAGCAGCTCCACAGAAATATTCCACTGTGTTCAAAGGGTAACTGCCTTACATACAAGATATAAAAAAAAAAAAAAAAAAAAAAAAGAAAGAAAATTATCGTTTCTGGGCCTTCTGCTAAAATCAGCTGCATAAACAAAAAGTGAAAGCAGTTTTGTGCCTGGAAAACAGATAGACTTTCCGTGTTGTCCCATGCAGCTGTGTTTGTGCTGCAGACCAGGGCATTCAACACCAGCAAGTGGCTGAAATTCCTCTGCCCTGCTGCCACTAAGAAAGTCCTTCCCAAATGATGCACTGTAAGGGCAGAGGATGAGATGGCAGGCCATACCAATATTTCTGAGGACATCAAACACATACAACAGATCTCTCATTTTCACTGATGCTTGCTTCATGAAGCAAGTGAGACACAGACATGAGGTCCTCTAGAGAGGCTTTGCATGAATATGTAGGAGTATCAGAGCAGAAACGTCAAAGCTGTTTCTTTACCAGTCAGGATGCTGTAAGAAGCCTGGCAGACCCCTGCTCAGCAGCACTGCCCTTAAATGGCAAGTGGTGTTACCCTCATCAGAGATATGCCCAGGTAAGCACAGATGCAGTTTTCTGTTTAGTGGATGCTGCCTGTTTTGTGATCTTATTGTCCACAGAGCAATTATCGTTTCTGTGGCTTAAAGGCAGTCCTTGCTTCGAAAACTGCGGATGGGAGTGTTATACTGCCTTTGATTCTCTTTTCTGTGGGGCTCTTTTACTCTCACTTTAGTGTCTCAACCTCGTCCTAGTGTAACATTTGTCCCAGAGGGATGGATAGATTATTCTTACTGTCTGAAGAGTCATTGGGCTGCTAGGAAATATAAACAAATACCACTTCAGAATGTCATATACATTGTACTTTGGTTTCAAAGTAGAGCATTAATGTTGGTCTTTCATTTGTGATGAGGAAGTCTTAGTAATTGCTTCTGAGTATGTGATCTTAGTGTACATTTGAGACACTCTGTTGATTACATCTCACTACAATGCAGTACAATCAGATATAAACATGAGCATCCTGTATTTGTTAAGAAATGTATTAACATTAAAATTTCTTATACCATATTAACCTGATATCCATTTCTCCTCTCCTCTCCTCTCCTCTCCTCTCCTCTCCTCTCCTCTTCTCTCCTCTCCTCTCTTCATAACCCAGTCAAGAAGTGACTACCTGTATAGTCCTTAAAACCNTCTCCTCTCCTCTCCTCTCCTCTTCTCTCCTCTCCTCTCTTCATAACCCAGTCAAGAAGTGACTACCTGTATAGTCCTTAAAACCAACAATCACTCCTTCCTTTGTTTATGTTAATGTTTATGTCACAGTCCCATGAAATGTAGTGGTTTGAGGGCATGAAGACTCTCATTCTAGGTAGATTCTAGAGAATAGAAATGATAAAATCAAAATCCTATACAGTTTTCTGATAATATCTGTTGCTTTCTTGGTAGTCTTTCAGACTTCGTAATGCTCCAGCTTTTACCGAGTGTGTTATGAGACTATAAAGTGATTGTACCTGTTGAGCGTCTGTCCAAATTAACTTGTGGCCATTTGGTGCAGCAAGCATGTCCTATATTCTGCCAAACACAAGATGATGTGAAGCTGGGAAAGTAAACTGCAAACTGCTTCACTTCCAGTCATGGGGCAGAGAAAAGTAGCTATTTACTGTTGTTCGTCTGAGTGATAGTTTCAAGCACTTTGAGGCATGTACGGTTATCTTCCTACTATGCAGGAAACTACACCGATAATATCCAATAATGCTTACAGAAGCAATGGATGTTCTTCTGTATGATATAGGAATATACTCCTCTGGTTGTACTTCTTCAGGTTAGCGAGACTACTGGAAATACACAAAACACTCATCATTTCTTCCATGATGATACTTTTATTCCACCAGGAAGGAATTTGTCACTGAAGAGCCTAAACTGCAGGGGAGCAGTGGGTAGACAGCAAGCCACCTACTCCAGTGTCAAGCTTTCAACTGTGGTGCATAACTTCCGGCCTCTTTTATTGCAACTGAGCACTACCCTTAACAAATGTGCAGTTGGTCTGCTGTGGTGTCATGTATCACAGACGAGAGTGTGAATGACAAATTGTAGTTGGATGCTGGGTTTTGTTTAAAAACCACAAAGATTAGAGATTTTATACTTTTTGATATCTCATACACTCGTTATTTGCTCTCCTGATATTACGTTCGTGAGGTCTCAACTTCCCTCCTTGCAAGGTTGCTACTGTCCCACAATGCTTGGGCAGAAAGTCATGTTGTTTTGTGCTGTGCCGCTGCTCAATTTACCCAACTTAGGCATCAGCAGCCAAGGTCCCTGGTCATCTCCCAGGGCTTGGATCCAACTATGTCCCTGATCTCCAGGATCCTCCTCCCCTTTCAGAATCTTTCTTCCAGCCAAGTTCTTTACCTTCCTCCTTTCCCAGCCCGCATCTTCTTTCCAAGACTACCTCTTTTTCAGAGCATTTATTTTTTTGGCAACAGCTCTCATTTCTGGAGACCCTACCACCTGGTTTTCCCAATTGAAACTACCTACCTGCAGGAGCACAATGTATGAGAAACCTCCTTAACTGGTGGTCCTGTCTGATATCAGGGAATGTAGTGATAGGAGGAGGGGTTATGGTTTTAAACTGAAAGAGGGTAGATTTAAATTAGATGTTAGGAAGAAATGCTTTACTCTAAAGGTGCTGAGACACTGGAACAGGTTGCCCAGGGAAGCTGTGGATGCCCCATCCCTGGAAGTGTTCCAAGACCAGGTTGGAAGGGACTTTGAGCAATCTGATTTAGTGGAAGGAGTACTTGCTCGTGGCAGGGGTGTTGGAAGTAGATGATCTTTGAGGTCCAGTCCCTTCCAACTCTAACGATTCTATGATTCTATGATTCTGTATCTCTCAATTCATTCGATGACTTGGAATGTGCCTCATTTCTTTAGTCCAGCTGCTACCAAATTTACAACCAGTTTGTCCTAATCGTGGCTAGCAACTCCTAGGCTTCTGCCTGAGCATTCAAAAGACCAGTTACAGTTTTTCACATACACACCTTTACACACGTACAGCCAATTATTTGCCACCTGCAACATCGTGCTACTGGTTGTTCATTTCTCATGACAGTGCAGCACCTATCTGACACTCAACTAATGCACCAACAGCTCCACAAAGTGCTTGGTTTTGGTGTGCATGTGGCTGGCTCTGTGGACCTGTGACACTACCTGCTAGCAGCATGCAATTAAGGTCCAGTACCGTTCTGACACCTCTCTAGGCACCACTGCTTTGCTGCAGGGCTCCTTGATGACAAATGCTGCCTGCCTTGCCCCTTGCCAAATCCATGGAAATCCTGCTGAGGCAGAATTACAGCTAATACAAGAGGAGTGTAGGACAACAAGTACCACGGGAGCACAGAGCCACATATCTCTGGCAGATTTATGCTTTCTGTCATGTGACAGCATGTGAAACAAGGTGGTGCATTTCATTTCCTCACACTGCCATCACTTGTCATAATGTTATACGCTGGAGAGAGCTGGGGATGAGCAGTGAACGCAGCAACAATTGTCAGGGAGCTCAGAAGTTCCTCAGGGCTGAACAAAAGTCAGGTGCCCTTTCAAAGTCAGGTGTCCAGTTTTGGGGTCCCCAGTTCAAGAGGGACAGGGAACTGCTGGAGCGAGTCCAGCGAAGGGCAACTAAGATGATTAAGGGACTGGAGCATCTCCCTTATGAGGAAAGGCTGAAAGAGCTGGGACTCTTTAGCCTGGAGAAGAGAAGGCTGAGGGGAGACCTTATTAATGTTTACAAGTATCTAAAGGGTGGGCTGAAGGAGGATGGAGCCAGACTCTTTTCAATGGTTCCCAGTGACAGGACGAGGGGCAATGGGCACAAGTTAGACCATAGGAAGTTCCATTCAAATACACGGAAAAACTTCATTACAGTGAGGGTGACAGAGCACTGGAACAGGCTGCCCAGGGAGGTTGTGGAGTCCCCTTCTCTGGAGACTTTCAAGACCTGTCTGGATGCAGTCCTGAGTAATGTGCTCTAGGCAATCCTGCTTTAGCAGGGGAGTTGGACTAGATTATCTCTAGAGGTCCCGTCCAACTCTGAAATTCCGTGATTCCGTGATTCCGTGATTCATGTTGTAGAACTAGAGGACTGATGGGCCCTGAGTAGTCACCTAGATCACCCCATGTAATAGGTGATCAAACCTTGTTACATTTATGCTGACAAAAGTGAGGATGTAAATTTATGTATAACCTGTTCTCAATGACCCTTTATCAACTCCTAATAAGAACTTTTTTCTAGTGTCTATTAAAAGTTTAAAATATTAAACCTGTGACTTTTTGTTCTATCCACCATGGATAAGAAGAACAGCAGGTTTTTCTGTTCCCCTCTCTGCAGGAGGTGGCCAGCCCTCCATTCATGCCGAAGAAGATGCTATGAGTCACAGTGACATTCTGAAAACTTTACTGGTATGAAGATTTTTGTTTTGTGTGCTTTTTCTGTGTAATTATTTCTTTAGAAAACTATGCAAGATACTCATTGCACTATTTTAACAGAACTTACATTTTGGATAAATGTTAATATTAAACTTGCATTGTCATTGCTCTCCAAGGCCTGTGCATTTCCTTTCAGGTTGTTCAATACCTCTACAAGAATTGCCGAATATAGCTTAGAATGAACTGCTGCAGCACAGTAATTCCCCATAAAGACTCTGTCATTCCAGACAAAGGGCTTGGTTTTTCTGTAGGAGGAAAATGGTTTGCAGCAAGCTCTGTGCAATGTTTCCTCCTGTAGTTGTTCTTTGTGCACACAAAGTACAGCTTTGTCTTACAGAGTTTGAAACTGAGATTAACTACCTCATGTTTAGGACAAATAATAGTGGCTCCTGTTATTGTAGGTCACCAAAGGGTTACAACTTTATGTATATGAGCACCAAATTCTGCACGGAGACATCTCCAAAGAGTGTTATCTTCAGATTTAGGTTAACCAAATTCTCAACATCTCCTTAAGGACCACAAAAAGTATAGAAAATAATTGTTCAATAGTGAGTATTTTTCTGCATTGCAGATGCTGGGCTTTGTCCCTGTGTCATTCCTTCTTATAAACCTCAGGTAAAATATTCAATTTTCCAGTTGGCCTGAAACTAACTAGTGGAAGAAAGTAAATGCTGAATCCAGCAAATGTAAATCCAAATGCAGAAATTTGGATTACATGTCAATGAATGACATGCAAGCTCAGAAATCAGTTTTCCATCATCCCTGAAAACTGCTAATAAGAACTCAATTACTGTTTTGAAAGCAATCAGGAAAGAGCAAGGTACATCTAACAGTTAAACAAAGCAGTCAATTGCCATAATAACTTAACAGCAGTGTGGCTACTTCAGTATTATAACAACTCTCATCCTGCTTCAGGACTTCTTGTTATTGCATAGATTATGTTATCTCTTGCCATGCTAAGTAGTAACTGATTCATCAGTTGGCTGCATTAATTTCTAGGAAACAGACTAAAGGGAAGGTGTTACTCTGCATTAGCAGTTCAAGTATATTTTCACTGCAGAGCATGATGGAGAACCCAAATGCATGTGTCATCAAGAAACTAATTTGTCGTGTACTTGGTAACCATCTCAGGATTTGTTATCATTTCGAATGTGTGGCTCTTCCAGGCCTTTAAAAGAGAATGTGCGGTTGGCTTCCATTTGCTTTGGACAGTCTGAGCAAAGATAATTTGGGAGGCAGTGAAATCAGCACCCACAGGTAGAGCGGCTTTCACCTCTCGTTGAGTTACTCTCTGGATGTTATGTGAGAATATGGAGGGTAGGGTGGTGGATGGAGGAGTCTCTGCCTTCAAGGTGGAGGCAAATGCATGGCAGTGACATGTTTCCTCTATGTGACACAAAACTGATGTCATGGGCTGGGTTGCCTTTCTTTCAGTACTTTTCTCCTACATTCCTAATAGCAACACTCCTACACAAAGGAATGAGTGTATGCTCAAACAGAAAACGAAGGATAGCTAGGTCTTAAGTAGGAGCGTAGACAGGACTTTCAGCGTTACCACACAGAAGAAAATAATATAGTAGGCTAATGTTGTTCTTGTAGAAGTACCAAGCTCCCTTGGTACTTGGGGACTTGGGAAAGCATTGTGTGTAAAAAAGCAGAGGTAGGATTGTCCTTTCTACTCAGCTTTGGCTGGATTATAATTTCAAGTCTTGGCCTGTGTGCATCATGAATGATGAAGAATTGGATTGAGTTTACAGAATAGATAGCAGGGAGATAAATGAAAACACAAAGGACTTGGAATTCTTAGTTTTTGGGGGAAAAAGAAGAAAAAAAGAGAAACAAGACTGCTGGCCACTTCCTTGGAGGTTTCTAAAAAAGGTTTAGACAAACATATCTTGAAGAGGAATTTATATTCCCTGGGAAATAAATTAAATGACTACCAGAGGGATCTGCAAGCCTTATATATCCTGAAGCACCTAAGGCAATTTCACTGAAAATTCCATCCTTGCAGAACCTCAGTGGGAGCAGGTTGTCTGTGTCAACATTTAAATGCAGCTCCCAAAGATAGACTGTATTGTCCCAGAGCCAGCCTCCTTGCCACAGAAGGACAAACACCTAGGCTAATCCTCAAACTTGCCAGCGTGACATAACTTTGTGTGCTTGTTCTCTGCTTTAATGAGCACGGAAGTCAAACACTAGATTTTGCTCCCATCCAAGTCGTTGTCTCTCTGCTTCTCTGTATCTGCGTTGCTGCAGACACAGCGTGCCTGCTGCAACTGACAGCCCACCCAAATTCCTTGTGCAGCCAGCGCTTTGGCCCAGATGGGTAAGGCCATCCATCAGATCACAAAGAGGCGGGCGGTACTGGGTCACAATTCCCCACCTGCTACATCTGCATGCTACATCTGGGACGAGGTACAGAGCAGAGATTTCTGTGTAGGGGACATGTTTGTGGACAGGTAGTGAAACAAGCAGAGTTTTCTTCTCAGATGTTGTGTTTTCTCTCTCAGAAGTACGTTTAGGTGTTGTTTCTTATCAGCCCTTGTATCACTTTTGGCAGGTTTCCTGGAGAGAATGCTGCATCAGGAAGGTCCAGGAGATGGCACTCTAAATGCTGGCAGACCGCAATCTGAGGGCACAGCTTTATGTTAAGTGCATGCCTCTTCCTTTGATCTTCATTGTGACTTTCATCTGAAGGCCTCCCCAGGACAATCTCAAATGATTGATTACATGAGCAAATTGGATGGATAATTGAAATAGTAATTAAAAAAGCAGGGCCTGGTCCTTCTCACATTCACAGCTGTGCAAATCAGGAGGAATTCCAAGGAAGTCAGTGCAATTATTTCTATTTAAATGCTGTGGAAATGAATTAAGAATCAAGCCTACTGTATCTGTATCTTTTTACATCTGCAAAGGAGCAGTCGAACACTTTTAGAGGTTTTTATGGCTCTAGGAGGTCTTTAGCAAAACTGCAGAATGAAAGAAAACTGTGAAACCCACAACAAACTTTCAGAATCAGAGAAAAGTACAACATCCAGTGCTACAATTGTAGTTTTCAAGTGCCAGGTAAAAGTACCACTAGCATTTAAAATAGGAAGATTGACACCACTGCACAGATTTTTTTTAATAGACATACAGTGCCAGTTCTAAGCAGATATTGATGTATAGGAGGGGGAGTTCGTTTTGCATTTTTACATCAGATTTGTCCAAATCGCTAGATTTTCTGCCTAATCTTTTATCAGGAGAAAATGCTTATGGATTATTTGGCAACTGCAGTGAATGTCATCCATTTTTTAGTTTTTTCCCTTTCTGTCTGTATAGTGACATGTGTATGTATTTCAAGTTCTACTTTTCTGGTGCGAGGAAAGATACCCACAGCAGTTTCTACGATAAATAGAGAAGCGCTGCATTAATCCCTTGTGTGGAGGTTGCAGTTCATAAACATACATGTGTGCTGAATTTGTATTTCACAATAACATTGTCCATGCACTTAAAGATTAGCAAATACAACAGGTTTTTTCTTTATTCGGATTGTAATGACTACTACTACAGTCAATCATGAGCATGGATTTTTCAAAGAATGACACAGACGGAGATAAAATGCTTCTGAAATATTTGCTGTGAGATTTCAATTTTGTGTACTTCAGCTAGAGAGCAGTTTATTGAAAAGAGAATCCATCCAGCTGGTCTCCAGAGACACAGCAGTATCTGAGGACTGCAATGAAAGGCAGCAGCTGGGAAACAGGAGAAAAAAAAAAAGAGAATAAAGTTGTTTAAAAAAATAAATAAATCTGTCACTACCAAAACCTCTGTGATCTTCTTTTTAAGAGTTTAACACGTGATCATGTCAAATTTTCATGGTCTTTCACCCAGATTGTTTGTGTGTTATGACCAAGCAAGAAAACAGTGGAGGGCTTCGTAAGAGCCATCAGTGAGTTCTTTCAGGGAACATCTATTCTGTGCTTCAGTGCAAGGCAGGTGGAAAGAAGAGGGACTTCCCTCCCTTGGTTTCCTAACCATTTGGTCATAGCAAGCTCTTAGCAGCCCTGGAATGTGTAGAAACTGCACTTCCTAAGTGCAGAAAAAAATAGTTTTTAAAAGAACTTCAGTGCATGAGGAGACCAAGAGAAGTGCTGGGTGATTGCTCCCTGAGGCTGGGTGAGTCCCCTGGGATCAGGGTGAGCAAGACTCCTGTACAGACGTCTGTGTTTACTATGCTAACACTCACACCTGTAAAAGATGACATGATTTTAATTTTCAAACAGAAGTTGTGACTCTGATCAACAGCACAATTTTTGCACTGAAAGAGGAAACTCTAACGTGAGCTAAATAATAGATGTTAATAAATTATGAAAATGAAATCTTGCCATTTCAATCAACAGTCACAACAGGCACATGTCTATTTTCACAGCAATAATAGGCTTTCATGGTGGTATAAGTGGTTTGCCTCAAAGATCTGATTGCATATTTTGGGAATAGGTAGGTCAGACCTGCAGAGAGCGAGCGAATGGTAAGCCTGAGTCAGAAATGGCTTTCCTTGAAAATAAGGACTCTCTGATTTCAAGTCATATTCAGTGTTGAAGAGAATCTGAATGATTGTGGCAACTTGCCTTATTTCTCAGTAAAATTCTTAAAGAGAAAAGTCGTAGAACTTGCTTGAGCAGATTGCACCTGACTGGGAGGTAGTTGCCTGCAGACCAGCCATGGAACAGCTCCTGCATAAACAACAACTCTTCGGTCAAAATGCGTGTAGCAGAAACCATACGCATTAGGCAAACGACACATGTTCCTAACTAGGTGTTGGTGCTTGAAAGTGAAAATAAAACTCTTTCACATATTTCTACAAGAAGACTTCTATCAAGATACTCTTTTAAATGGAAAGATATATTGCAGTTCATACTGCGTCTTCATTCAGGTAAGGACAAGAAAAGTTGGTGAGCAGTGTGAGGACTTGACATTCTGGTTGAGTGAGGCATAGGGGTTATGACTTTTGCTCTTTACAGTGACGCTGTTTTGCTAAATGGTTTTAGTTATTTCACATGCCTCTCTACATCTTTGGCACCTGTTGCGCCCTTTACATATTTATATTGCAAGCTGTTGAGACACACGATGAAAATCAACATCTAACCACAGATAGTCCCTGCTGACCAGCTCGTCTTCACTGAGAGAGGTCAGGGAGGAGCTAAGTGCTTTTTCTTGTTTTGTGTATGTTTACAGCCTCCTCATACACCCATGACATAAGTTATATTTGTTCAACCAGTTCAGCTAAGTGCACTGAATTGCCAAACCTTCCCTGGAAAAGGAAAGTGCCAGTTCATTCAATTTCTTGTCTTTGTAAAATACTTTGAGGTACTAGGATGGCAGCCGAAGTGGTTCTCCTACAGTTAATGAAATACCATCTGCAGAAAGCATTAATTCTTGAACTTAAGCCCTTTAAGAACTTTTGGGCAACTATCTCTCTACCTGTTATTAAAAAATAAAAAGACTTTGTTCAAGACAAAACTGGAGCCAGCTTTTTCTTGGGTGAAACACATTTAGTAAGATCATAACTAAGAAATTATGGATTTGATTGAGAAATAATGGAATTTGATAATTGAGAAAAAATGGAAAGATGAAACCAGAGGCCCACATATCTGTCTCTCTTCTTGGCATTGCATCCTCTCCCCAGGGCTTGCAACACATGGCAGAGGCTCCTGCTAAAGAAATGTAGTCTTCTTCACACACCTGGGGAATCATTCTTGGATGGGATGTCAGATGCACAGACTGAGTCATTGACTGAGGAGCTGGCATTTGTTCACCCTTCCTTTTAAATATAAATAGTGTGTTGTCCAGACACACACAGTTTTAATGCACAACCCAGCTTCCCCTCCTTCTAAGGAGGGAAATATGCAAACACTCCCTCGTCCCTTGCAGCCCCCCAGAGGGAGGTAGCACTCTACTTTTTCCCAAGGACTAACCAGCAGCTGCAGCAAAATTTTAGCCTTAAGGTTGTGTGGGCTGATCCTTGCAAAGGGATATAGCAAAAGCAGTGAGTGCAAAGACTACCTATGGTTAAACTGACCTCATCCTAACACTACATGCCTTTGTAAAAAGTCCCTCTCCAGCTTTCTTGTAGGCAGCCTTCAGGTATTGGAAAGCTGCTGTAAGAGACTTCTCCCTGGAATCTTCTCCAGGCTGAACAGCCCCAAATCTCTCAGCCTGTATTCATAGGAGAAGTGCTCTAACCCTCTGATCGTCTTCGTGGCCTTTCTCGGACCCACTCCAACAGGTCAATGTCCTTCTTATGTTGGGGGCCCCAGAGCTGGATGCAGTACTCCAGGTGGGGTCTCACCAGAGCGGAGTGGAGGGACAGAATCACCTCCCTTGACCTGCTGGCCACCCTTCTTTTGTTGCAGCCCAGGACACGGTTGGCCTTCTTGGCTGCAAGCACATATTGCTACGTTATGTTGAGCTTCTCATAAACCAAGACCCCCAAGTCCTTCTCCTCAGGACTGCTCTCAATCCATTCTCTGCCCAGCCTGTATTTCTGCTTAGGATTGCTGTGACCCATGTGCAGGACCTTGCACTTGGCATTGTTGAACTTCATGAGGTTCACACAGGCCCACCTCTCAAGCCTGTCCAGGTCCTTCTGAATGGCATCCCTTCCTTCCAGTGTGTCGATCACTCCCCACAGCTTGGTGTTGTCAGCAAACTTTTTGAGGGTGCACTCAATCCTGTCATCCATGTCGCCAAAAAAGAACTTAAATAGTATCAGTCCTAGTACCGATCCCTGCGGAACACCACTCATCACTGCTTGCCATTTGGACATTGAACCATTGACTGCAACTCTTTGAGTTCGACCATCCAGCCAGTTCCTTATCCACTAAGTGGTCCACCTGTCAGATCCATGTCCCTCTGTCCTGATTTGAGGTAAAAGATAACCAACTTTCTGTTCAGTAATTTTATTTCTTAGCTAGGCCTCTTCTAACTCACTCTCTGAAATTAACAGCATGTTGTGTCTAAAACGGTTCGTTCAGAGTGATAAGACAGTTTGTGCCAAGGAATGGTATGCAGCAAGGTTCTTGCTTATACTTATTGCTATAACAACCAACGTCAGCTAATTTTGTTATTTGCGCCGTTGGAGGGTCAGAAGCGGAGGGGTGTAGACGGGTCCCACCTGCGGGGAGGAGCGGACCAAAAATGGACCAACAGGGGCATTCCATCCCATCTGCCCCATGCTCAGTATAAAAGCTGAGGGATCAAAGGGTCAGTGCTCTTCCTTCAATGGCCGACGTCGGAGAAGGACCCTGTCTGTTCATCTGCCTTTGATCCCGATTCCGATCGGTGTGTTCCTGACTCCAACTCTGGAGTCCAGTTCCCACGCGTCACTGAGTCCAGCCTGGGACTTCCCCAGTGCCTGCCAGTGACGTCATCCTGGGAGCTTAATACAGTTTTGTATATACTGTGTCTATTTCATTATTTTCCTTTTTATCTTATTATTAATATTTCATTAAAGAAGTTTTGTTTCTTCTAAACTCGTAAATCTCTCTTTCTCTCTCCTCCTCCTCTCCATGCACGAGAGGCTGGGGGGAGCATCTGTCGCTGGCCATTGGCCGATTTGACCAAAACCACAACACTCTCCAATTAAGAGGCAAGGATGTCATGTGGGACATTTGTCAAATGTTTTGCTCAAGTCTAGGTAGATGATGTTTGTTGCTCTCCCCTTATCCACTGATGCTGTAATGCCGTCGTAGAAGGCCACCAAATTTGTCAGGCGCAATTTTCCCTCAGTGAAGCCATGTTGGCTGTCGCTAATCACTTCCTTATTTTCCATGTGCCTTAGCAGAGTTTCCAGGAGGATCTGCTCCATGATATTGGCAGGCACAGAGGTGAGACTGACAATAATATCAATAACATGATACTGGAGTTTTGATGCACCAACAGCCCACTCAAGGCATTGTCCAAGGTCTATTTCTCCATTGTCAAAGGATTCTGTGAATTTGGTCCAGCTCTCTGAGGGGCAGTATCTTGCAAAATATAATAAAACTGTTGCTGAAGGAGCAGGCACTCCTTCCACGGATCAGGGACAGAAGCTGAGAGAAGCAGTGGGAGCTGGGTATCAACCCCATGGGGGTAAATACAAAATACACAGAGATAAATACCAAATGTATTTGCTTGGCCCAGCTTTCATATGCTTGCACATCATTTGTGAATAGCCATCATTCCCCTTCTGTTGATTCTATATGGGCACCCCTGGGGCTGCCTGGAAGGACTTCCCACCCCTCTGTGGGCACTTAGCCTCACCAGTCCCTGTGCTGCTGCTGGCAGCCCGGTGTAAGCATGGAGGTGTCCAGGAACCCCCTGAAAACCACGTAACAGAAGTTAAGGATGATGCCTGTCTAACATGGACCACAATGTCTCTGCCTGTCATCTGGTACCATACACGACTGTTATTTCAGGGTCCCTCCTGCATTGTCACCCAGTGTCTATGTGATGTCCTAGCAGACACTTCACTGTGTCATTGAGAGTGAAAGGACTCAGATCGAAGATTTGCTGACAGGTCTTTATTTATAGAGGCAGGAGAGTAAAATGAATGTTGTGGTTTACTCTCCCTCATTTCTTTGTACTTACAGTTCACCCAATAAAAACATTTTTCTGAATCCTGAGGCCAGCACACTATTTTTGGGTTAAATTTTACTGGTTTTGCCTTGCTTTGCTGTTGTTAGCAGACTGATTTCAGTCAACAGCAGGAGTGAGAGCAACAGGAGCACCTCCCCTTTCTCGGAGTGGGTCAGCCCCAGACATTAGATCAGTTCTGTACTCATTGTAGCCTGTTCTTTCTAGGTCTGTTCTTCAATTTGAAAAATTAAAATATTACTTAAACAAATTTGAAATAATATTTCTGTCCTCAGAAACAAACAAATCTAATATGCAAATTCTTATATAAAACACCAAGATGATGACGAACTGCAAAAATAACAGAAAAAGAAAACTTATAAAAGAAACAGGAGCCATCAGTGACAACTGCTCATTGGTGGTAGAATCATCAAGTGAGCAGAGCAACATTTCTGCCAGGCATGTTATGGCAGAGGAGGGATCAGGAAGCTTTCTAAGGAAATCAGATCATACTTGACATACAGCAAGTGTGAAATCCACAGCAATGCTTCCTCTCTTCCCCAGCACAGTCTTGCTGAGCATATTCTTTTCCATGAAGCTGGGTCCCTATAAATCCCTGTAAGGACTATTCAGCAAAAACCTTTAAAATATTCCTGAAAGTATACAAGATTCATTCTCTTGTTTGAAACCGTGCTCATTTTTTGTGTTATGTTAACTTGCGATGGCAAGGTATCTTCTGCCTACAACCATGAATGTTCTTCAAAAATAGAAAATTCAGACATCCATCATATATCTAAGAAGGAAGGGATATGCCATCATTTTATCAACACCACAATAATTTGCTTACCCCAAGCCACCTGGGGAGACCAAAAATCATATAGGTGATGCAATGCATGATGGCAGGAGAAGGTGCAAGAATTATTGACCATCCCTTCCCTATATATACTTCAGCTTTAGAGGATTCCATCCTAATTATTTCGTATATTCATATCTTTTTTTAAAGATATATTTCGTAGTATTTTTAACTGAGTGATACACGCTAAACCAGCTCACTGTGAATGGAAGTGTAACAAGTTTATGGACTGTCTGTAAACATGAAAAACCAAATTGCTTATACCTAGAAGTGGTCCATTATAAAAGTGTATCTTCTTATGTTTGCAAATAGAAAAATAAATCGAACCCTGACATTTGTAGGAAAAAAATCTCAACACTCCCATCTTCAAGCTGAGGCTAGCATATAATTTCAAACAGGGTAAAATTGTGAGGGGCAGGAATTAAGAGCCCACACAGTATCCCAGAGTAATTCTTTAACCTTCCTGCCTTGTTTTCAGAAAGGGATCTAGTGAATAGTTTGAATGACAGAAAGTAAGATACTGGTCTTTCCAGAGGCTTACTTAGGTAAGCCCCCCACTCATGTCCCCCGTGTGGATGGAAAAGTCTAAGGAGAAATCCAAAGAGGTTCCTGGAGCCTTTTCTTGTCATGCTCGTGGACAGCATGACATACCTATCATACCTACAGCTTACCTTTGGATATGATATTTTATTCTGTGAGTAGACTGAAGGCATCATGTTGTAGTTGCAGGACTGGGAAAATGTGTTCTTCTGCCATTTGCCCACAAAATTGTCTCAGAAACTGCAGTTACAGGTGAGGCAAATGTCTGCTTTTTCAGTGCTTTGTGCTGAGAGCACTGAGGAACAGTCATATGAGGCTGCTGCAGTGCAGTCAGGGGTCTGGAAAGTATAAATTTCCATGTCAACAGATAGTTCAGCTTGCCTTGGATTTTCATTACGACAGCTGTCACTGCTGTAAGCTGTGAAGAAAAGTTCAAGGGCTTTGCACTGTGACACTCTCAGATAATCTGCCTAGCACAAGCTTCATCCTAACCACTTATTGTGAGATTGGTTTAAGTCTTAAAGCATGGTGTTTCATATCCCTGTGCTCTCACCGCTCTATCATAGTCATTAGCTGGAAAAACTACAGATGACAAAATTACATACAATTTACTTCTATTGGCAATGCTTAGTACCAGTAATGACATCTTTATGCCATTCTTCATCTAAACATTTTGAAATTTGCTATCTGTCACTGTTGCATAGAAATTAATCATATAGAAATATGTTTTTATATGTATAAATTTATCTATATGGAGAAGAACTCTGTACAGAATGTCTTCAAAATAAAATATTAAAGCATGCTTTAGAAGGACAAAGACATCATCTTTTAAAATAGTGACAAATGATGTTATGTGTTTCAAAGTATTCTTTCTTCACATTTTCCTGATCTTTCATCATCCCAGATGTATAGCTTGCTACATCTATACAGTACTAAGTACCCTTGGGAGCCCTTTTGGAGGATCTGCGGGACATTCATGGTTCATGGTGTCATAGAAAGCTTCCATCAATAGGAAGCATATCCAATCTGAAGACTTCTTTCTGATAGTGTTTGGGATGTTTTTCTGAGCAGGGAAAATGTGTCTGAATGTTCACTAGGAAGCCGCTTTGCTCTATAGTGTTTGGCACTCACTGGGCTAGAGCAATGGTATATCCACTCCCAGGCATCTCACCCCAGCCAAGAGAGAGATCACCTCCTCAAGAGCTGACTGGTAGTCAGAGCCTGTGCAAGATGCCCTGGAGATACCCCTCTCCCTCCATGGCCTAAACATGAGCTAATTTAGCTGGAGCTGCCATTCTCTGAGTTGTGTTTTTGAGCTGTGATTTGTTTCTCTGTATCCAGTGCTGGCATTGATGTTGATAAAAAAAAAATTTCCCATGCCTGAAAGCTGTAACCTTGGAATACCTGGTGTCAGTGACATTGAATCAAAAGAACACTATTGGAAAACTGTCCTTTCCTCTAACCAGGAAACTGCAGAAGACATTGTACTCCTTAGTCACAAAGGGTTTTTAAGTCACCAGAAAAAGTTCAAATTTCTTTGAGATGTACTGGGGCAGAAAGTAAACTCTCAGATTAACAGTGTCACTGGAGAAATAATATAGTGCAGTAAAAATGAAATAGCCTTTACAGGGACTCACAGTGCATTTTTTAAAACTTTTTTTTAAAGACTAGAAAGAACATCAAAAGCATCTTAGAAAAATCCTGAGGCATTTGACTTGTGGGACAGCTCCAAAGAGAGATGCAACAGCCAGACATTACTACTGTGGCTAGAAAACAAAACGGACTTTGTAAAAAGCTTTCTTTCTACTCCCCGGAAAAGTCTGGAATGATGTTAGTTACCTTCAAGAATAAGACTACCCCGGGGTACAGGTAACTCTGGCAGCTCCTGGGAAGCAAATTCTCTGTGTGGAAAGGCATGTTCCCAAATGCTCTCCTTGGAAACACAGACCCAGACAGGGGAATTGTCACAGCACTGAGAATGTGGCTACCAGTTAGTTCATTGATGGTATATCCATAGGCAGCCCAGTTGGTTTATTAGCAATGAAACAGCTAAAGTGAAACACTGCCACAAGGGCACATCAATACAGGAACTGAAATCCCACTGCCAGTAGAGAATGCCATTGTGGTCAGAAGGAGGAGAAATCCCACAAGGGATATGGTGAACAGTGGATGCCAGTGGGTTGTTGAAGCTGTTTGGACTGTAAGATCTACAAGCTCCAGAAGTGAGAACTACAGGGTGGAGCCAGTCTTTGGAAAGTGCCTTGGAAGGACTGGCATAGAGGAATCTCAGGTAGCAAAATGGTTTCCAGCTCTTACAGACGTGATCTTGCAGGAGGGAGAGTGAAATTGCAGTGACCAAGAAGGGTGGGTGGAAATCACCAACCGTGAACCAAAGAACAGAGAAACACTCTCCTTTTTTCCTGGGACCCACCCTGTGAGGCTGAAGAGAGGAAAAGAAATGCAGCTTGTTGTGTCTGGAGATAGATAACAGAGGGTTGTCTGACAGGCCAAATCTCCTGGCTCTGATTTAAATACAACTGTGGGCCTTCTGCATGCTGGGTACAGGTGTCCTTTCCACAGCTTAGGTTGCCCCATCCCTGCCAGACACCAAGCAAAAGCAGTTCCTGCTTGAGATGAGGCAAGCAGCAGCACAGACGAGGGATGGAGTCTGAATCCACATGAGAGGTTGTCATTGGCAGACTGACGTCAGACCCTGCTGTGAAACTGAATTCTGCATCTCATTGAGTAGGTATGATTCTCAGTGTACGTTTCTGGGAGCAGAGCTAAAGCATCCTGCCAGTACGATGTTCAGCAGCAGCACCATGATGCTCTGGGCTAACTGGAAGTCAGGCTGTGAGCATCATGGAATCCTACTGGACTGTGTCTCTCGGTCATGTAACTGATAGTTATGCTTACAGTTTATACCAGTTTGTTCTCCAATCCCATTCCCTGGAGATCTTAACACCTTCTGTGACTGCACAAGGAGTGGGGGAAAAATTGTGGCTTTCCTTCTTCCTAACCTGTTTTGCTCCTTCAAGCTCTCCAAAGTGCTTATGGTTTTGGAAATCCTGGCCAAGAGGTAGGAAGACTGTCATTGTCTCTTGGCTTGGGAGGAAGTACTAAATCCAGCAAGTTTCAGAAACACTTGTCTCAGGTGATTAGAAGCAGAAAGGCTGAAACCTACCCTAATTTAGTCTTGCTGCATTGTTTACCTGGACTTTAGCAAAGCCTTTGACACTGTTTACCACAGCATTCTCCTGGAGAAACTGACTGCTCATGGCTTGGATGGGCTTTGGAGGGCTGGGCCCAAAGAACTGTGGAGAATGGAATTAAATCCAGTTGTCGGACAGTCAGAAGTGGCGTTCCACACGGCCCAGAACTGGGACTAGTTATGTCTAATATCTTTATCAATGACCTGGAGGAGGGGATTGAGTGCACCCTGAGGAATTTTGCAGTTGACACTAAGTTGGGTGGCAGTGTTGATCTTCTTGAGGGTAGGAAGGCTCTACAGAGAGATCTAGACAGGCTGGATCGATGGCCTGAAGCCAGCTGTATGCAGTTCAGCAAGGCCAAGTGTTGGGTCCCTTACTTGGATCACAACAATCCCATGCAACGCTACAGGCGTGCGGAAGAGTGGCTGGAAAGCTCCCTGTAGGAAAAGGGCCTTGGGAGTATTCATTGACAGCTGGCTGAATATAAGCCAGCAGTGTCCCCAGGTGGCCAGAAGACCAAAAGAATCCTGTCTTGTATCAGAGATAGTGTGTCCAGCAGGACTAGGGAAGTGATTGTCCCCCTGTACTCAGCACTGGTGAGGCCACACATCGAATACTGTGTTCAGTTTTGGGCTCCTCACTACAAGAAAGACATTGAGATTCTGGAGTGTGTCCAGAGAAGGGCAACAAAGCTGGTGAGGGGTCATAAGCACAAGGCTTATGAGGAGCAGCTGAGGGAGCTGGGATTGTTTAGCCTGGAGAAAAGGAGGTTGAGGGGAGACCTTATCACTTTCTACAACTACCTGAAAGGTGGTTGTAGTGAGGTGGGTGTCAGTCTCTTCTCCCAAATACCAAGTGATAGGATAAGAGGAAATGGCCTCAAGTTGTGCCGGGGATGTTCAGATGGATATTAGGAAAAAATTATTCACAGAAAGGGTTGACAAACATTGGAACAGGCTGCTCAGGGAAGTGGTTGAACCACCATTCCTTGAGGTATTTAAAAGACAGGTAAATGTGGTGCTGAGGGACATGGTTTAGTGGTGGTTTTGGCAGTGTTAGGTTAATGGTTGGATTCGCTGATCTTAAAGGTCCCTTCCAACCTAGACGATTCTATAATTCTATGACTCTATTTAAGACCCACTCCTGCAAGAAGGTTGCTGTGGACATTGTCCGTTTATTTGAAATGTTACGAGTATGCTGAGGCCAGTGAGATAAAGTCCCTGAGAAAGCGCTGCTTGCTTTTGTTAAGAACAGAGTATGATGTTACACAGCGTTTTACAGTTACAGTGTCAAGTTTTACTGCTTGAATGTCTCTCACTTCTCCTGCTTAGTCAATAATGATGTTCACCAACGATCCTCAGAAATCCCTGCTCAGTCCAAATAGCAGTAACATTGTCAGATCGATGAGACACAAGTTTTGCATGATCCCATGGTTTTCATGTGGGATTTGAGACCACATCACTTTGAGTTCAGCTCCTGGCCAGCTATCATAAGCTCAAACTAGGTTGAAATTGTGTTTCAGCAGATTTATTATTTCTTAAAATTTCCTGTCTGTCTGTCTGTCTACCCACAGGCAAATGTGTGCTTATACCCACAGCTGGGTACAGATTGGACAGACGCTGTAAACTGCCTGACAAGACTGTGTGCTTTAAGGAGCTCCCTTAAGGAGTAGGTCATGTCCTCAGCTACTATAAATCAGTCCCATTCCCCTGCAGACAGCCAAGCAGCTCTGGAGAAGCAATGGTGTAAACCCTGCTCGAACCGACGAGGCCCATGCTGGTGGTGCTGCCTGTGGACCAGATGTGCTGCCGGTGCCAGGGCAGCACTGCTGAAGTGAGCGGAGCTGTGTCAGTTTACGTCAGCTGGGCACATGGCTCAGGGCACTCTCTCTTGTCATAGCACAGGAAAACGTACCTCAGTGTGGAGGTAAGCCAGAGACCATGGGACTTGTGACACGTAGAATACACCCTCACCAGCTTTTCTCCCCTCTCTTTATCACTTGAGGTACATCTCCTAAGAAGCTGATAGCTCTGAACCTTTGTTACAGGTTTAGCTACCCTCTCTGCTCATTAATGTCCCACTTGTGAAGATGGGAAATTTTCAGAAATGTTTCAGTCTCTGGGACGTGCACGCAGAATTTGCTAGGTTTTTTTCCTTTCATCTCCCTAATCCTGCTGCCACTGAAGCCATCTGGCACTGTCATTGTCCACCGGAGTCCGCAGGACTGCATTCACTGAGGTGGGCTTCGGGGCACGTGAGCTGCATATAGCTGTATGCAGAGGCTGAGAGAGTAACCTCACCGTGTACCACATACCACTTTTGGGGTCAGAAAGGAAGTTTCCCATGTATGTTGTTGGCATGACCTATTCAAGGCCTCTGTCCTCCACAATAAGATAGCAAATGTGTCCTGAGTTGAAAGCAGGGAGGATGGGGTGGTTGGTGTAATCCAGTCCAGCAGAGCTCTTGTGCCCCTGGCTCTGAACAGCATGAGATTGACAGGCAGTCCCACCTGCATCCCTGCTCTGAATGAGAAGCTGCTTTTGAGCCTCCCATTGCAGCTACAGGAGGATTTTAGCTATGTAGAAAATGTCCCCTCTTCATTTGATTTCTTTCCTCTCACTCTTTGTTTCTCTTTTTGACACAAGACATGATCAATATTTAATTTCTCTCCTTATTACACTCTCCACTGCATCTCTGGCTTTGTTACCGTTGTTCCTATCTGTTACTCATGGACAAAAAACAGGGGATATTTTGCAAAGGGCACTTTTGAAGTTCGCTTTTCCATTTTCCCCTCTTCCTCCCTTGAATGTTTTCAAAAGCTCCAGCTCTCCCTAAATAGTCCCCCTCCCTGCACCTCAGTGAGCTGAGCTGTTTTCCTCACAGCAAAGCCCAGACAATGAATCACAATGGTGAGAACTGGCTCAACAAAAGCCCTGACTTCAGTTTATGTCGATTGCAGATGCAGTCTGATAAAACAAAGGCACTTCCCAGGTGAGGGAAGCAGTAGGTGGAAACATTTGTCTGACATAAGCCAGGCAGCTATCTGCGTGTTGGGCTAATCATCTGGAGTGCTGCTGGATGATCATTATTTAGAAGAACAGCACAGTACTGTGACAAAAGCATAGCCTGTCAGAGCTTGTACGTTTTCAGGTGGCCTGCTGAGTGTCAGACTCTGCTTTCTGCTCTGGCAGAAGTATCCTGCTGCCTAAAGATGGTGCTGACTCACTTTTTTTCCCCTCTAAGTAACAACAGTGAGAGGTGAAGCTTTTTTTATTCGCCCACTTCTTTTGACCTCTTTGGCCCTCGCTATGGGTGGTTTCATGAGTCGTGCTCTGCAATTATGTCTTCATAAACATGTGTGCTTTATAAAAGTGTGTTCACCCGTTCACTCCATCATGCACAGGTTATTTGCACACTGGGATTTCAGGGATTCCCCCAAAAAATATTTTTCCAGGACTTGTATCTGGATGAACTGAGCTGTGGGGAGATGAATAGTTTATTTTGCAAAAGCTTAAAAGAGTTCAGTTAATCTTCTTGTAGGCTTTTAACAGTCTTTTTGAATCAACATAGTGATTTAACTATGCAGCTAAGCCCCATGTAGTTCTTTGTCAGTTCTGAAATATTTAAAGCTTCTTTATTTAATAAGAAAAAATTTATATTAGCAATATGGGATAATGGAAGTGAAATATTACATGGTATTGGTTTTGGTCTTCAGGAGGTACAGATCAGAAGACAAAGTTCCAGAAGCTAAACTATTTGCTCCATTGAATGTCTCCTTGTAACAGGCTGAGCTGAAGGCTCAGAAGCATAAATTGATGAAATTCAGAAAATAACAGGAAAAGGGGAATGAAAAACCTGAATGGAGAGCAAAGATCTAGGAAAAATCATTTTGCTACATTGAGAAAGAGCTACAGTAGAGACAGTGTGAGTACTTTCCAAGTAGCACAAACGGGGCAAGGGTCAGAAATAGTAGAGAGGGTATGTTACATGACCTACTGTCGATGGACCTGCAGACTTCACCAGCTGTCTTCATAGTTTTTTCTTGGCTTCCTTGGGCTGCCAGTGTGGATCTCCCTTCCTCTTACTGCACTGCAAACACAGAGAAAGGTTTGGGGACACGTCTCTCTCTCCCCCTTGCTCCCTGCCACCTGGCCATGGGGAATGGGAAGGAAATTGTAAATCTCTGACCCACCAGAAACATCTCAAAGGCAAGGGCCAAACAGAGGAGATGCAAACATAAACTCCCTTATCACCTTTCTCAACAGTACACCTCGTCTTAGCTTCCGCTCTTTATAACTTTGGAATCATCTTTACCTTCTAGTTGTCTCCCTTCCTGCAAAGCTGCCTCTCTTCATGCGTTTTGTGCCCATCAACTGCTGATTTTATGTTGCTGAAGGGCTCACTTGTCAGTTTACTGCTTCTTGTGTCTGCTATTCCGATTTATATACAAGTTTGTGAATAGCATAAAAAAGTTCTATGTGATGAGAATTTGAAACTCTTGAAGCTGAAAAAAAAATAAGAAAAATTAAGAAAGGATATAATAACATGTAACAATGAATCAGATTTCAGGATGCACATGCTGTCACTCTTTTCCTTCCGGATCAGATAAGGGAGGCCCACCTTAAAAACAGCTTACAGGAGCCTGTGGTACTCATTGCTGCAAGATATTGTGGGATCTAATGATGTTGTGAGGCCACGAGTCAAAGTATGTCTTAGGTTTTTCAAAGGAATATAGGACAGCTGGAGAATTAGCATGCATTTATTTCAATTGGAGGGAGGTGTCAAAACCCTTAAAGTTTTCTTCTTTTTCCGTTTTGTTTTGTGGACCTCTCACCTTCCAGTGGAACATTTATTGAAATTTCACATATTTGAACCAATGTGTAGCTAATTTCAGTCTCTTGATGATATAAATACTCAGTGATTACTCCGAATTTAAAATGTCATAAAGAGTTGTTGCAGCCTGATATTTTGGGATTTGGTCCATCACTTCCAAAGAAGTGGCTGAGATTGCTCTTCTGAAATTCTTTGTGTTGCCTTATAGGCTGTTTCAGTCACAGGTTGTCTTCAGGTTCCAGGATAGGACAATATTTTTTCTCCATTGAGATACTATGTTGAAAGTTAACATTCAGAGAAGCATGTGTGAATTGTGAATTCGAGATTGAATCCCTCATTACTGGATCACTGAAGTAATTGCTCAGCTGTCAGGTTGGAGCCAGAATTACATCTCCACTAATGATTTTCATAGGTAGTCATTCCTGTTGCTTATTTCAGGAAAGTGCTGGTGAAACATTTGGGCTCTGACAAGTGCGCCCTTATTTTCCCTGTTGCAAGTTTCAGGATCTGACAGCTCATTTTCAGCCACAAACTGGTCCTGGGTTTCCAGTGTGTTAGATTCTTCCCTTGCCTGAGAAACAGAGTTGAAGGATGTTGAGGAAAGCCTCAGTTTTGACATGTTCCATGAAAGCAGTTATGTTCATTCAAGACCATTAAGTCATGGGAAATCTCAGGAAAGAAAGCAATTCTGGACCTGCATTTCCACGTGACACAAGGTTTTTAGAGTGTCTGAGAAAATAAAACCAAACCAAGCCAAACCACCCTGCTCTAAAGTTGAGGAAAAAGGTTGTTTTGTGCCCGACATCCCTTGCTTCTCAGTAGTAATAAACTAACTTCACTTGTATCTCTTCTTCATTGTCCAAAGATAAACATTTGTATGTCTATACTGGGTGCGCTTTAATAAAGTCAGACATTTACAAAGCAGTGTCTAAAACAGTAAATGTTAATAATTAATGTGTATGAATAGCACCAACATATTGAAGCCTTCCCTAACTCACTTCCCAGTATGCCCCCAAGTTATTTTCCCTGGTACTTTTTTCCCAGTTACACTAGCTGTGCAAATTCTAGACTCATTTCTATCATCTTCCTGTAGGAAGCAATGCACTGAGTATGTCAGACAGAGTGGCTGAGGTTGGAAGGGACCACTAGAGCCTTTGTTTAGTGGCCAGCCCAGCCTAAGACACAACAATTGTCCCTTGCATATCTTAGCTATTTCTTCAATTCCAAAGCATATATTAGATCAAGTTTTGTGACTACTTTTTATTTCAGTGTTATTGTTACTGCGCTTCTCATTGCAGGGAGCAAGACGCTTTCAGCAGTTGTGGGAGGCTTTGCAGCCTTAATAATTTAGTTGACTTATTCTGGAAGATGTGTTTTAGCGTTCACAGCAATAAATGAATGGATGACTTTCCCAGTTGTTATGCTTTTGATTTACATGTCAAACTTCCAAAGTTTTGTCTTTGAAGTAAGGAGTTGTTTGATTTAGAATGGCAATAAAGATTGGCTGGTTTCCCCCATTTGTTGGTTATGTCTTTGTAACAAAACACACAGATGACTGATGATCCAGTCCCAGTGAACTTTTCTGTATGCCACACGTGTTGTGACTTTGTGCTTTCCTTTGAATTTGTGTAGCATGGACCCAAGGGCATTTGTTTGATACTTGCTGCTAACTGTAACTTTAAAGTAATTTTTCTGACCTATTTTGTCAGCATAGGTTGCTAAACCTCCTCATCAACTGAACCTGAAACATCTCACAGTTCTGAGTTTGGGTTTCATGCTCTTGCTTTTAGAAATCCTTGCACTAGATCATAAGCACTAGAAATACAGGGGGGAAAAAAAGTTTAAAAAGGAAGTTGTGTTGAAAAGGGGTGGATGTGACTAGTAGTATTGGGATTACTTTAGAAAATGAGGAGATCAGCATAACAGTACTGCAGGCAGGAATATGATACCAGCTTCCAAACCATCAGCTGTGGTGACCAGAAAAGCGTTGTATGGCTTTGGATGTCTAAGTCTAGCTGCTTCTCCACTTTGTGCCTGTAGAGCTTTGTGCCCAGAGCTTCTCTTAAAATAGGTGTGAGGGCTTCTATGTATTTTGGACAGTAAGTGTATGGATATGAGATACAGGATCTCCTGCAGTTTGGCTTATGACACGAAGCTGAACTTGTGGTTTCTACTGAACTTTCATGAGCTTTTAAGGATCTTCAGAGTCCTACAGCTTATTACAGGTTAAAACCTCTATGTGGGTGAAGAACGTGTTAATTAATGTCAGTCATTATTGCTCTGTGTCAGTGAGGGTGCGTCTACAGCAGCTTAGGCCTAGCCCTCGGTGCTCCAGACATTTCCCCATGGGGTAGGTTATTCCTTTATTCCTCTGCAATGGCTTTTCTGTGAAGTGTCAGTGCTGACCACCTGGAGACACTACGTTAGTCTGGATTGACTATAGGTCTGAAGAGCCTGAACTCATCTGCACTCTGCGCTGCTTCTTAGAACGGCTTCCCCAAACAGTAGTGCCTTCTGCTACAGTGTGTGAGGACACTATTGACTGTCTTTTCACCAACTGAAGTACCACCGCAGCTAAGCTGCCTCACATACTGCCTCCTGCCTTGCTCAGCAGCATTCTCTTCTCCTCTCTGCACTGTTCCTCAGCTGTGCTAGGAGGATCTAGCCTCTTCATCCCAGTGGTTGCATGTTCCCTCCTCATGTTCCCAGCTCTGTGGCTGACACCATGGCATCCCATTCTCCATGTCCTATGGCCAGGGTCTCTGCAACGGTTATGCACATATTTACTGTTGTTCTTTGGTGAAACTTTCAGGTGCCACTCACCTATTCAGTGATCTCGGCTCCTCTTTGCTCTTAACCTGGACTCCACTGACATGGCTGCGTTTATTTGTCAGGCTATCTCCACAGTCCTCTGCTGGGTCCAGCAGAAAACAGTGTAGCATTTCCATGTAAATTATGATATTACATAGGCAGCTGAGATACAAGTGGCTCTGCATCAGCAAACCTGTGGATGAGGTCTATGTTTCTGCCAGAAAGGTAGAGTTATGTCTCCAGAGATGCACACAGTCCATTATTAAGATTTCTACCTCTTTACTTTTTTAGATTTTCTTTTGCTATTTAATAGCACTGACACCTTGAAAAGTTAGTTAGCTTAGCCCTGCAAATTTGCTACAGATGTGTTTTAAATCCCACCTACATATTCATGGTGAATTTTTGCTCCCAAATCTGTTAGGGCTTGGGAAAATCTGACCTGCACTTTGTGTGAAGCTCTCAGCAGAAGGGGCTACTGCCAGCCACAGACAACTGGGACAGGACAGAGCAGATGCTTTGCTCCAGTGCATGGATGTTCCAGACCTGGCTTCGGCTGTGTTCCTGGGGGAGCAGCCTGAGGATCATTGCATTGCTGCAGCCTGCGTTGTTTCTCCACTGATCAATAGAGACTTCTTATCCCTGGAGTTTGCAGCTTTTCCCTTGAGAGAACAGCAAGTGGGATTTCAGAAGCACAAGAACTTGCTTTACCCTCCTGCCACTGAAATCACTGACTGTTTTACCCTTGAGATCAGCAGGAGGAGAATTAGGCCCATACTGAGCTCTTTTGAAAATTCCACTCTTTAATGAAGGGAAAAATGGGATGTTGATGGCTGTATTCTAAAGGCTCTTCAGAGAAGACGGAATTTAGAAAGCACTGAAGAGAACAAATAGAGTGCAGCAATTGCATGTCTGACCTGCCATTTCATCCCCAGATGAGTTTTTCCTCTGTGAATGATACTTTTAATTGCTTGTGAGATACTGTGCCTCATCTAGTGAACATTAATGTGACAGAACAGATACTATAGGAAAGCTGGTAATCTGCAGTAACTCAATTTAGCTATTGTGAAGTTGTCTTTGTGTTGCAGCATGATAACAGAAAAAACCAGGCCTATTTAGTGATTAACACATAGACAGACTAAGCTCCCTGTTTTTTTTCTGTGAAGACAGTGGTTAAATGAGCAGTCATAGCTCCCATAACAACAGAAAATAATCATGAAAGAGCAGATGTTACCTCTTAAAATACACTCAAGTGAAGCACATGCTATATATTAATTGAGAGAGCACCTGTCTAGGTGAAACTGTTCAGCTTGTTTTCTGCAGGAATATAGGCTAACCCATCACAGAAGTTGGAAAATGTAATGATACTCTACTGTTATGAAATGAAACAAAATGGATGGCATCCACCCTTTGCGAACCCAGTACTCAAGACAATGAAGGATAACACAGCCCCCACCCCCTGAAGTTTTGCAGAGAGTAGCTGCAGAAAGAGTCAAAAATACAAAGTCCCATGTTTACACTAGTTCATTAATATTTTGGGATCCTTCTTGTTGAGTTGGGGTTTTGCTCTTTTCCCCCTGCCTGCATGGAATTTTGCTTAACTTCTGCCACTTAAATTTTTGTTCAGATTGCCTTTCTCCTCTTTCCTCCTCTTCCTTGTTCTCAGCTCTGCAGACTGTCTTCTGCTGGCTGATCTGAGAGCCTGATTTTTGTTACACATTGCTCATGCACTAAGGCTGCCTCTGGCATATGTGAAAGCACTTCCGTGAATGTCACTGTGTTTCATTTCCAGCTAAAATCCAAAGAGAAGAAGTTCCTTCTCAGTGGAGGAAGCCCAGGGCTTCCTGATGTCTCTGCTATTTCAGTTGTTCTCAGTGGACAGAAAAGGGAATTAAGAAAATCTTGTGCCTGACTTCTGATTCTTTTTCAGACAGGGGAACAGCTGCCCTGGAGAAAGGTTCATTAATGCTGGTAATGTTGGAACAAGACTGCAAGCTTTAAACACTGACCTCAGCTCACCTCTGGCTGATCCTGACTCTAGTTTGTAGAAGAAGGTGTGTGAATAATCTTTGCCTTCCAGCTGTGCTTTAAATGCTTTATGGGTCAAGTCTGGCTCATGACTTTTTAAGTGAGCTTACGATAAATTTGAAAAGGCATGATGTAGAGGCAACACTAATGCTTTTCTGCTGGTAGAGCTCTCAAAAGAAAATTTTATGGGAAATATATGAAAGAAAGAGTGTACGTGTGTGCAGATGCATCTCTACTAAGGTTCAAGAGAAAAAAGTTAAAATCAAGGTGAGCACAGTTTATTCATTATCAAGATGAAACTCTCAAGGCAAAAATATTTAGCTGTCATATGCTGGAAGAACAAAAAAATGGCCATAAGCATGTATAAAAGACCTTGCAACTTTTTTCTATATGCTCCATCTCACTCAGCCTCAGCTGCCACATACCCATCTCTGTGAGCTTGGAGACAAACAACTAAATCCCCACAGTACAGATACACAAATGCATGACAGCTGTACAGTACATCTGAAACTTAGTTTAAAAAAATTAAAGATAGAGTATATAGGAACTTGTGTAATTTATGACAATTTCTTCCTTCTTGTAATTTGTTACCCACCCAGGATCTCCCAGTCTATGACCAAGCTCACTGGGACATGCAGGTAGCAGCTTGGGCTGAGTGTCAAAGGGGCATGTAAGAAAAGGCTACACAGGCGTTTACAATGACTCTAATGGACCTTTTTTTGTTCCGTTTATCTGCATTAAAAACCCTCAATTTTTTTTTCTCTTGGCAATATAATCTTGACAATTAATTTCCTATACTGTTTTTCGTTTGTACAATGCAGTTCTGTTTAGCCCTGCTCTGCCGCAATTCCACAACAAATCAACATTAAAGCAAAGAAAGATTTTAACAATGTTTGTAATTGTTTGGTCAGGGTGGTCCTTTGTAAACTGTGATATACCAGCCACTGAGAAGCCCATGAGACATCTTCCTGGGCTAAGGAAGATAAAATTGAGTTTTGTTTCAACAAGTCTGTAACCTTTTGTTTCTATGCAAACACAGGGTTAAAAGAACCTGGGAAGGGAAGGGGTCAGACTGCTACCAGGTTATGGTCCACGTGAGGTTAGTCCTCTTTTGGCCTTTATCGTTTCCTCCCCATTACATCGTTTGCCTTATTTTTATTTATTTACTTATTTGTTTATTTGGCTTTCTGGCGCTGCCATGACCCAGCCAAAGTGGGCATGCGGAGAAGGGAGCACGAAGAGGTGGAAGGAACGTACACAACTGACCTGTGATTTTTATTTCCAACACTCGAGGGCACTGTTGGTTTAGTTTTCCAGCGGTCACAGTCCCCCGCTGGCAAGCCCCCTCTCCAGACCCCACCTGCGAGAGCCTGGCCTCCGCTGGGACCTGCAGTTTTCGGTGCTTTTGGGGTCCAGCCTGGGCTCCCAGCCCTCAGCTGGTATCGGACTTTACCTGAGATCTGGCTGTGAGTGTAGAATAAGAGCCTGCCAAGTGCTGTTGCAAAATCAGGCCCATTGGAGCACTTTCCAGCTGCTATGGGCACTTCACATTAAATATCTAGACAGTGATTTCAAAGCAGAGCTTCAGGACTTTTGATTTTGATGCCTCAAGTTTTAATGCATCTTCAAGTGATGCCCTCTGGATTAGGAAAATCTTCTTTTTCTCAAAACTTGAGTTTTGGCCTGTTCCAAGTAAGGATGTCCCATTACTGTGCCACTTGACTCTGTCATTTCAATCCAGCTTTTTGGTCCCTGTGAAGGTAGATGTGGTAGTTCTTTGCATCAGGAGGAATGAAACCTTCTCTATGTGCGTTGGGATATCTTTGAAGTCTTTAAATGCTGATGAGTTTGAAGCAGTTGGGTTTACAATTAACAAAGGCTTTATGAGAAGTTCAACATGAGCTGAAAATGCATGCTCGCAGCCCAGAAAGCCAGCCACATTCTCAGCTGTGTCAAAAGAAGCGTGGCCAGCAGGTCAAGGGAGGTGATTCTGCCCCTCTACTTTGCGCTGCTGTGAACCTACCTGGAGTACTGTGTCCAGCTTTGTAATTGTCAGTACAGGAAGGACATGGACCTTTTGGAATGTGTCCAGAGGAGGGCCCTGAAGATGATTAGAGGGTTGGAGCACCTCTTCTATGAACACAGGCTGAGAGAGTTGGGGTTGTTCAGCCTGCAGAAGAGAAGGCCCGGTGGAGACCTTCCAGTACCTAAAGGGGGCCTACAGGAAAGATGGAGAGGGACCCTTTATGAGGGATTGTAGCAATAGGACAAGGGGAAACGGTTTTAAACTGGAAGTGGGGAAAGTTAGGTTAGATATTAGGAAGAAATTCTTTACTGTGAGGGTGGTGAGGCACTGGAACAGGTTGCCCAGGGAGGTTGTGGATGCTCCATCCCTGGAAGTGTTCAAGGTCAGGGTGGACAGGGCTTTGAGCAACCTGGTCTAGTGGGAGGTGTCCCTGCCCATGGCAGGGGGCTTGGAACTAGGGGATCTTTAAGGTCCCTTCCAACTCTAACCATTCTATAATTCTATGATTCTATGATTCTGGAGACCACCTGTGCAGGAGGAGTAAGAGGTTTTGAAAATGCTGAGTTTGTGTTGTCCCAGAGCAAATACTTACAGACAACTACTGCATGCTGGACAACTTAAACCAATCTGACTAGTCTTATCACATTTGCCTGGCTGCCATCCGATAAGGTAGACAATGTGCTTTAGAAAATGACAGACTGAAATCTTACAGGCCCTTGAAAAGACACTCACAGCCTACGGACGCACTCAGCATCTTCAGGAGTACGTTGTCTTTTGCCTTAAACACACTGCAGCACCTTAAAAAGGTGTTAACCGCTGCAGTCTCCCAAGACTAGGGAGCTCATGCTCACTGCCCTCTCTCTTCTGGACCGGCCACTCTGCAGTCCTTCAGTCTGTCATGAGACATGCCATAGGCACAACTTGTCAGTTTTCTCCAATTAGCACAGCACCGCTAGTGGGAACTGAAGGAAAGCTGTGATATCAGATCTGTTTTCAACTGTCAAAGGGCTAATGGAGATGATAAATCACCCATTTTTTTCTGAAACATGAAGTGTCTCCAGCCAGATGTGTGTAACTTGGTTTTCCTTTCACACTCATCCCCTAGTCATTTTCTCTGTGCTTGGAAATATGCTTCTGCTTGTGCATGGGTGCAGGTTGTGATCTTAGCAATAAGTGGCAAAAAACATTCTCTGGAACATGTTTACTGGGCAGCAGGGACCACACAAATGTTCCTGTCTTTTTACTGCTGGTGAGCCTTGATTTGTGTTTAAAATCATCTGGGTGGCCTTATGCCAGCACACCATGTTACTTAGTTTTATTCTTGGAGATGTAATAAAATATTCCTAGCAGTCAAGGAGGCCAGCAGCAGATGAGGTAGCTGCTGCATTTATTGATGGCTTACTAGCTTTGAGTGGCAGGAACCACAGGATGAGACATATGCATTACATCTCTGCTACAGTTAAACTAGGCTGAACATCATCTGGTGTTGGGTTAACAGATGACATATCAGCCAGACTTTGATATGAACAGCAACATGCTAACAAGTCAGCGTTATTAACAACACTTAACACTCCACTCCTTCCTGAAGCTGTTTAAAAAAATAAATGAAACTGATAAATATAAAGCAGAACTGGATGTCAAACTAAAAATTATATGGCCAAGTAGACCTGTTGTGTTTTTAAACTTGAAGGCTGAATTTCCAACCTTCCTAGGGGCTTGGGACTTTTCAACAGTGGGAAGACAGCTAGATACTACTTACCATGAGTGCAAGTAGAAGCTCTGATACTTTTGCAGGCAAAGACTAAACTTAGTTTTTTTGCAAAGAAAACAATTCCTCAGCCTTGGCCACTTCTAAAAACAGATATTGATAACACCAGCTAATAGCCATGGGGTTCAGGAGCGCATCACCCGTTTGGTACCAGTATAACTAAAGCATGAATCTAATCAAGTGTTTTTTTCAGTGGTATACAGAAGGAAACAGAGGTATTTTGTTCTTCAGAAGAAACCAGGGCTCTGCTGTTTTAAATTTCTCAGAAGATTTTGGTTCAGACCTTTTGTGTAATACAGTCAGCAGACTGACTCTTCATGACCCCAAAGGGCAGGGACAGGGAATCATTTTGATGTCCTGCTTATCAAAGGTTCTTTGATTTCCCCTCCTTCCTCCTTTCTCTAATATCAAAGGAGACCTGGATGCTTCTGTACTCCTGTTCTTGCAGGGAGGTGGGTCTCTGCTGTCACTTCCATTTTATGGATGGGGACTGAACACAGTTTGGACTTGTTGACACTTTTGAAGTAACACAGAGCTGAAGCTACCTTGCCTAGTGTCTGGCTCAGTGAATGAGCCTTCCTCTGAAAGTTCATTACTTCATGCAGCCCACTCTGTGCAATGATATCGCACCTCCTGCTGAGCACAAAGACTTTTTACATGATTGCATAAGACTTTTTACTGATAGTATGATATTGTTTTTTCAGACATTAGAATCAAATTTTCCCAGCACTGAGATACTCCACGGGCTGAGATGAACAGTATCTCCAGCAGTTCCTATGCTCACTGCACTCAGACTGTGTCCTCACTGAAACTCTTCCTTTTCCTCACCTTTGAGGAGCCTTTGCATGGGCTCTTTATCTTCCAGGGACTTGGGGAGATGTGGCAGATTCAATCCCACTGGAGTCAGGTGCATATGTGTGGAAGGGGAGGGGAAAGGAATGTCCTGAAGGGGCTTTAGGGCTCTGGTCATCCTGCAGCACAGAAAAACTTGCCCAGTGTCAGCCCTGTTGATGTGAAATCTGGAGGTTAAAGCCTACTGGGAGACATGACTGAATAGACAATACCACAGAGTCAGAATTGCTTATCAACTCTCACACTTTTTATGTTGCGTATGTCACTTCCCTCAATATTTTCTGCTAAATATATTGTCCACCAATGGAGTAATTTCCAGGCAACTTGGAGGAATACTTATGCTATCGAACAAGGGACAGGTGAAGCATCCTCCAGAAAAGTTTGTACATTAGGGAAAGCTGACACCTCCTCCACTAGTTTTGGTGGAAGTATCAATCAAGGAGTGCTTGGCTTGCCTTACCCAGCAAAATGAAGTCTTGGAGAAAACATGTTTATCAGTAAACACCCTGGGAAATGCACAGAGGTGTGCAATCCCATTCAAGCCAAAGGGCAACATTAGCACTAGCAAAAATGGGATAGACTGTCCTAGGATTCAAAACGGGCAACAGTGGAAAGGCTTTTGGTCTTGGATGAAAGGATGCAGTAGCAGGAAGGAGGATAAGACATTTCTGTATTGTTATGATGGAATTTGATCCCTCACTGAGCAAGCATGCCACGCGTTATCCTTCAAAACAAGATGCTGGAGCTCTACCCTAGATGCCCTGCAAACCTCCATTCTGGTGTTGATCAAGTGATTCAGCACAGGGAATGTCCTTTTCTGCATGAGGACAATGCCTGGAGCACTGGAAGCAACAAAAACCTGAGCCTTGGCTAATATTAATTAATAGCTTGAAGACAGTACTGCAATTCATACAGTTGTGCATGTTTCCTGCTCCAAAACTTATTTCAGACCTCAGAAAAACATCAGGCAGTGCTTAAGGGGCTTAGCAGCACAATGTGAGATGTGACTTTTTTATGGAAATGACACACCAGGATGCTTAGCAGACTGCTACTCCAGCTGTGTCATGCATACATGCATACCACTTCTTCCCTCCACCCTTTCCCATGTGATTTAGCAGCAGCTGATTAGCTGAATGGTAAGCCCACGAGCTAAAGCAGTGTACCAAATACATCAAAAGGCAGATCTTCACAAGTACACATCAAATACATCACAAGCATCTGATGCATCACAAGTCAGGTCCTCTAGACCAAATACAACACATCAATTTCATATACAAGATTAAGGATACAGGGCAGGCCAACACACAGTGATTTGAGGTCCTGTCCCATGCATTTCTGGAGCTTCCACTCTGCCTGTGGGTGTTTTGTTGTTCTTGCTTTATTATATAACGTTGTGTACAGAGGTGTTAGATATCTCTGTCAAAGGACTTCATCCTGCTTCCATGGAAATGTCAACATTCTTCATGTTAGTTAATGTGGCTTCTTGTCTTTCTAAATTATAATGGTTGTATGTCACGCAAGCACATAGGGACAAAACTCTGGAATGGAAAGGCACCACTGGGAACAAAAAAGAAGTCCAAAGTCATCTGGCTTTCTGATTTTCACCCAGTGTTGGCAGCAAGTACATTAGAAAACCACCTATAATACAACACAGCACTGCTGCCATCAGTCCAGAAAAATTTTCTTCTGAATATCCATTCTAGGCAATTTGTTTCAAGTTGAGAAGGACTGGCCTGTACTGCTCAATAACTGGCCTGTACTCCTCTATAACTTCATAAAATTGCAGAGAGTTATTGGGGTCCAGAACATCTCCTTGGACATTTTCTTCCACTCACTCTGATGTTGGTAATATTGACTGGGGACACCTGCCTGCTCTTTCACCTTAGATTTCACCTTAGATTATCTGTGAATAGTCTTGAACAGATCTGACTGCTCTAGCTGAAAATGCCAGTTCATCAAAACTAAGAAATTCTGAAATGAAATTCTTTGGGCAGTGAGGGAAGGAGTAAAAGATGAAAAAAATGTTGAAAATTTGATCTGATGGAATGTTTCAATGGGAAATCTAGATTGTATAAAATGGCTTTCCATGCACCAAGACACATTAGGAATGTTGGTATAAGATCAGCTGTTCCAGAAACAGCCAATAAGGGATATCATCTCCCAGAGTTTTACTGGGAAACATAGCCATTATTACAAGGTTACTTTCATCCCACAAGTAAATAAACAGTCTGAACCCAATTCAGTATAACATGGGGAAAACTTAAGCATTAGTAGAACTCCAGTGTTAATCAGGAACACTTTAACTGAAAAACTGTGGTCAGAACACCAGCTTTCCACCTCTGCCTTCAGGAAGCAAAAGAACTGCAAATATATGTTCTCTGGCTTGAGTAGTCAAAAGCAGCCACCTAATTTTATGTTTGGTGTAGCAGGCCATAGTATTTGCCTGTATTCACTCCTGCCTGAAGTTCAATATCTTTGCTTAACAAGAGCACACTCTTTCCTTGACCATCCCGATGGTTGTGGTATCTTCTTTCTATTGGAAAACTTACACCACATTTCTTGGTCAAATTCAGCTTCCAGACTCTGCCCAAGAGGCCTCTGCACCTATACCTTTGCGGCTCAGAGATCCTGTTATGATCGAATTTCCCATGGATGCACTTTGAGGCTGCTGATCAATCTCTTCCTCCCTTTGTGCCCCAGGAGTCTCTTATTTTAATGCTTCTGAACATCTAGTTGTTCTCAGAGTTCTTGCTAGAAGCCTTTGAAGCTGAATGGCGTTCTTCTAGAAACTGCTCCTTGAATTGCTCCCCACTCTTTTCACTTGCTGTACCTCTCTTGTTGAGAGAGATTACGGGTTCATTTAGCACAAGACTGGAAGAGAAATATGAATTTTATAATGGTTTCACTGGGGAAGACTGCCTCTGGAAATTAAGATCACTTTTCTTCCTTTGTTATACTTTTTATACTATTTCTTTTTGTTATGACCTTTGGCAAATCTGATTTTGTCTGTGCCTTTGCCAGATGAGAGAAAATCTTCCCCTCACAGTGGGAGGAATATTATAATCTGTGGAGATTATAATCCATGCTTCACAAGTTCTTCTTTTGTATTTAGGGCCCCTATTAATGAAGATAAAGGAATATTCCCTAAACTGCAACTGCACTACAAATAAATCTGTTGCTGAGGATTGTGAAAACATCTGATTTGTAGTCACCTCTACTGAGCAAAAGTGATGCCTGTAGCTGTACCTTTAATGCCGATGCTTTCACCTGGGACAGAAGTCAGAATAAATTCCAGTAGCTCACCCCTCCTGCTTGTAGAATAACATTGGCTGAGTCTACACAAAAATACCTTAAACTTTTAAGCACACTACACAGCTTTAAGCATGCTAAATTTATGTCTATTTGTGCAGTTTTCACATCTCAATCTTTTCCATGCAGCAGATAATTTTCTAGATCTTCCATCAGCTTTCAGCCTTATTAATGTGCCTGACGCTATACAGAGTGTGGTAAATGTGAGTCTCTGCAGCACAAAGGTGATGAGCTTCCTCAGTTGTTTGAAGCTCTATTCTTTTCTGCCTCAAGGTTGTATCTCCATACGTGGTCCTTGTGACCATGCGCCTTCACAGATAGCCCTTTTTTCTGTCCCTAGTTTCATGCATAAAATGGTTGTTTTCTTACCATATACCTGCAGATGAATTCCTAACTTCAGAGTCATCACATATCATCTCGTAGTTCTCCTCTTTGTGCCTTTCACTGCACAGTGATACTAAAATAAACATGGACACAGAAGTTGCACTGAGCCACTTCCCTGTACCAAATAAAAGAGGTTATCCTGTACCAAATAAAACATGTTGATCCTTCCAGCTCTCCTTTTTGGACTCTTCCTCCATTTCCAAAGTGGTCCCCTGATATTTTTAGGGGCACCTTTGAATAGCAGGATAAAGGGAGGCTCTGTTAGGACTGGCTGGCATGGAGTAACAGACATCTGAAAACTTCAGTGAGTAAAGTGGGGAGCGTTGCTTGCACAAAGGAGGGACATGCAGCATGCCAGGTGTAGAACATTGCTCTGGGCCTGACTTGTTCATCTGTGGATCAATATGTCATTTGTGGCCTTCCAGCCACCCTGGAAAGCTAGAGTTTCTATGATGAAGCCCAAGGCTTGTAGGAATATGACAGACACAGCGTGGGGCAGCAGCAGTCCCTTGGAAAGAGAAGTACCAGGGAGCCTATGTGTCAGCCCCTGCAGGTGAATCACCAGTAAGACTAAAGATCTCTGACCTCTTCCTAGGATGTGGTATTCCCTTTTCTACCAGTTAGCGTCCACTCTGCCTTGTGATATAAAACTGGCAGCCCAGGGTAGCAGTTAGTGGTCTGAGGTGCAGCACATTTGCAGTCTGCCAGGAAAGATTGTGGACCAAGAGAGCAGGGATGCTTGTAGAAGTGCTAGCTCTTGGCAATAAGGGAGATGAGAAGAAAGTGGGCCTCTGGGAGGGGCTCCTGGAATGAAGGACACCTGGACAGGGGAATGTGTATCCTTGCCCAAAGTTACTGTCCAATCTCAGAACTCAAAGTTGCTTGTGCAGTATCTGAAGCAATCCTGCCAGGCTCTGAGACCTGTTGACCTTACATTAATGTACACAGAATAAGCGGCTCTGAGTCTTGCAAGAACCATTGAAAAGCACAGTTACTGCATCTTCTCCCTAAAGATTGGACTCAGTCAAGATGCTAACAAACACCCAAGAGCATGCTGCTCTGCAGAAAGTCTGTGAGCCTTCATTTGTGCATTGAAACACGGTGGTTTCCCCAGCCTGATGGACTCAGAAGCTCTCCCCCACAGCCTGGCAACTGCTGTTCCCTCTCCTAATGAACACCTGCCAGGGATCTGGGTCTGCAGTGTGCCTTAAAGATACATATTGCTCTTGCAAGTGCCTGGTTTGCTTCACATGTATTTAGAGAATAACCCCGTGCACCAGGACAGGCTGGAGGCTGACCATCTGGGAAGCAGATTTGCAGAAAAAATCCTGGAGGTCCTGGTGGACACCAGGTTGAATATGCACCATCGATGTGCCCTTGCCACAAAGAAGGCTGATGGTGTCCTGGTCTGCACTGGGAGGAGTGCCACCAGCAGTTTGAGGGAGGGGATCCTTCCCCTCTCCTCAGCACTGGTGAGACCACACCAGGAGTGCTGGGTTCTGGGCTCCCCACCCCAGAGACATGGACATACTGGAGAGAGTCCAGTAAAGGGCCACTAAGATGACTAAGGGACTGGGGCATTTCTCCTGTGAGGAAAGGGTGGAGAGAGCTAGAACTGTTCAGCCTGGAGGGGAAGGCTTAGCGGGG
>VYZM01010467.1:75094-105443 GCA_013398915.1 Dromas ardeola
TGTAAAGAGGACAGAGCCAGGCTCTTTTTGGTGGTGCCAAGTGACAGGACTAGAGGCAGCAGGCACAAATTGAAAAATGGAAGGTTCCTCCTGAACATCAGGAAACCCTTTTTCTCTTTGAGACTGATCAAGCACTGGCACAGGTTACCGAGAAAGTGGTGGAGTCTCCGTCCTTGGAGATATTCAAAAGCCATATGGACATGGTCCTGGGCAACTAGCTCCTGGTGACCCTGCATGATCAGGGGGTTTGGACAAGATGAGCTCCAGAGGCCCCTTCCAGCCTCAGTCAGACTGTGATTCTGTGTGATTTAGTGTCACTGAAATCAGTTCTTCTCTTCTGGAAATATTTACTTTTTGATAACTGATATAATTATGTTATAGAAATGTTCTGTCTGAAAGGTTTGGGCTGCTGCAATATGAGCACATCAAATATGTAATGTGTATATTTTGGTTTGAAGTACATGCTGAATGTCATCCCAAGGAAAACAGCACAGAGACCGTTCTTTATATTTGATGCAGTAAATATATTAGTGAAGCAAAACTACTGTCTTTAAAATAGATGGAAAAAATACCCAGCCATTGCTGATGTCTCTCTAAAGATATCTTTAGCAAAAAGCTAACAATTTTCTAGTGTTAAATATTTATAGGCATATGGGAACACCAGTACTGCCCTTCATCAAGATGGCTTTGAAAGACGTTATTTGAGATGGCAAATCTAAAAGTTGGTGTGTGTGATATGACAGGACTCAGGAAAATGAAATAACCAAATGAGGCAAAGCATTTAAAATTATTGAAAGGATTTACTGCAGCATGTAATGGAGCTGTCAGGCAGACTGGATCTCTCACTCAATTGTTACTGTTGCCTCACTGCTCTTGCATAAGGTGACTGGCTCCAGCATCCTGACCGCATTGTATTCTGTGACAAACATCCTTCCCCCAATGCAAGAAGCAGCCTGGCAGTGGCAGGGAAAGTCTGAGTCTCAGTTAACTTGAAAGACCTATCTGACATGGATGTGACAGTTCAAATGATCCTGGCAACATAACTAAATCCACAGCAACAAGATGATGGAGAAGGCTCCTGGTACAAGTAGAAGGTGAGCCCTTACTTTCCAACACAAGGGTTTGGTGAGATGCTGAGCTTGTTTAGTGAGCTAAGTCTGTGGGAAAAGCTCAGACCGTGCTGCACAGAACATGAGCTCTCAGTCACCAAACACCATCTAAAACACCATTTCTCCCTGTAGCCACCTATGACTAAACTACAAAGGCTCCAGGACCAGACAGCATGGAAGAAAAAGAGACCCAGGCCGGTCATCAGCTGTTGTAAATGTGATCAGTAGACTGCAGGGCTAACAACGAAAGGATGGCTACATCAGGTAAGCCATTCACAGCACACAGACTTTGCTGGTCCTACAGGACCCAAGGACTGTGCTGCTATATCTTCTGGAGCTCCATCCATCAGGATTGTTTAGCTACATAGAAGCAATGAGTGCTCCTGTAGCAATGCTGTTTCTCACTGGTGACAGATCCAGCCACAGAGTGGACTTTTTTGTACTCTAATGCAGTTGGATACAATGGAGCTAAGCATATTGTAAGTGCCAAGACGGATTACAGCAGAACAGACGGTTTGGAAAGGGCTGGACCACAGCCAGGCAATGCATCGCTGTGCTGGGGAGCAGTGGGGCAAGACTCATAGCTCCTGGCTCTTTCCACACCTGTCTGTGCCCCGGGGTGGGGTGCAGCCAGCTGAGTGCGTCCCTCGCCAGTGGCACTGGGGTGCTTTGCCTTTGCAGTGGTCTTCCACACCAGTGTGCTGGCTACAGTCCCCAGGGACAATGCTGCAGGTAGTTCAGTTGAGCCTTTTCCCCACAATTCTGCAGGGAGCCAAGCATTCAGCCTTGCCTCTACAGAAACTGCCTGACAGTCGATGCTGGGAGCCAGGCAGCAGCAGAATTTTTCATTCCATTAAGTATTCACCTTTCTTCCCCTGTCTTGCTGTTGTTGTTTCTAAACATGAAAGACAATAATCAGAAAACAAAAGCATTTACGTTCTCTCATTACGTTCACAACTGACATCAAAGGTGGGGTTTAGCGATCATTAGTGCAATACTGCACTTCAACATGATCAAAGCAATCAGTGCCCAGGCACAATAAAGAAGATGGAACTCTGATTCAGCTCCTCCGTAAAAGGCAATGATAAAGAGATCTGGGGACAGGGTGAGAGCACGATAAGTATATGAGGGCATACGGCTGAGATACTCTTTAACATCAAAACCGATTCTCATTTCATATCCAATTATACCTCTGAGCTGTTCAGCCCAACATCGCTGTCATCTCTGGCTTTCAATTGACATTGCAAATTGTGGAATAGAAAAAGCTACCATAAAGCATGTCTCAGTTGAAATTACTCCCGAAGTTTGTTACTGCAGACGGGTAACTCTTTGAGAACTGGGATACTTGCTCTGGCCTAATTGATGCTGACAGCCAGCTTCATTCATATTTGTGTGAGGGACTCTTTAGCTACTGCCTAGTCAATTAAAATAGCCTTTTTGATTACCACCTGATTCAGGGTAGAAAGATTTGAGTGTAGGGACAATGGACTTTGCACCACTGGGTGACCATAACCAGAGAAACGAACGCCATTGGAGGCAAGTGTAGAGATGTCATTCACCAGGCCACCGTAAGGGACTGATCCTTTTATCTCTTGGACTTGCGCAGCTCAGGCCACAAAAGTGCACCTGGAAAATCCCATGGGAAGTCCTCACTTTCTGCCTGAGTGGAGGCACCTCTGAAACACTCAGCTTTTTCTTAACATCCTTGAGATGTATGGACTCTTCTACATGCCAGGGGTACCAACCCGGTGAATAATTAGAGCAGTGACATATTTGTGCCCTGTTCTCTGAATTCAGATTCAGGCTTACTGATTTGCAAGGGTGTAGGGAGGAGTCTGGGAGAGCTTGTGATTTGGGGTTTGTGGGTGGGAGAGGGTTAGGAGGCTGGGGGCTGGATTAACAAGACCTCAGATTTTGGAAGTCTGGTCCCAAAGTACATAGCCCACAACTGCGACTGAGTCACTCTATCTTCTCTTGCGTAACCTAAACCTTAAAAGCTTCCTTTCTCTGGAAGATGGGTTTTCCACACTCTGAATGGCTTGTATAGATGTTCTGAAAAGTGTCTCAGGGGGAGAATACAAACAAAAGATAAGATCCAGTTAAAAGAAAGACATTCAGTGATACTCAGTAGGGCAGGACACTTGTTTGGAAGCAGAGAAGCATCATTAAATATGGGTTTGTCAACTGCTAAGGGAGTAACAAAGGAAAGTAACTGAGTCATGTGTGTTGAAGAAAAGGAGCCATGGCAAGTCACAGAAGATACAGAACAGGGTATGTTTTGCAGGGGAAGGAAGGTATTTTTCTTGGAAGGATGAGATGGGTAATAAAGTTTGAGGCAGAGAGGCGCTCATCTGTTTTGGCAGTGAGTGTAAAACTGATGCTGTTTCACTCCCACAAAGCTTCATCAGTATATACAAGCAAGCAATACAGCTCTTCGTCTGTACCGTGAAATGGCTTCAGCTGGGTAGCATTCCCATTTTGCTTTATAAGTACCCACTCTCTCCTGGATAGAAGCAGCATAAGACATGCTACCTGCTGGAACCTCTTTAACTTCATCTACCTCCTATTTCAGAAGTAAAATGGGTTTTCTTTCCCAAAAGCTCCAAAGTCAGACAATAAGGGAGTATAGTGACCTGTAACTCTTCAGTACTGAGCCAAACACCCACATAATTCCTGGAGAGAGCAGGGTATGCAGGTATGGAATCCCTGGGGGCTGGCATGTGGAGCCGATGGTGCAAACCAGCAAGCAGAGAGCACTGGGTAGAATTACAATCTGACCTGAAAGGTACCTGGACACTTTTTGCTGCTCTGGTTTTCTGCTGTGAGCCCCCTCCCCTCTGCCAGTCCTTCCCTTTGGAAACAGAAAAAAGCAAATGTGTCTGTTTGTGATCTCCAGCATGATTGGCAGAGCATCCTCCTGACTGGCCTTGACTTCGCAAAGAAGGAGATGACCATGTTGAACAAGACACTGTCAGGGGTTTTGACCTCATCTTCAAATAACATTGGTGACAAGTTTGAAAATTGATCTCCATCCCACCCAGGGCTATAGGCACCTGTGCACACCACTGCCTGGCCACACTGTGCAATGCCAAGCAACTCAGTTCTGCTTATGCCTGTAGCCACGGCTGAGGCCAGTGGGACCTGCATCTGTGGACTCTGGCACCAAGGGCTGGAGGTGAGCATCCATCTCCAGCATGTGTAGTTTCCAGGGGCCTCATTTCAGGGCCTTGGGTACCCGTGCCATCTTAGAATCATAGAATGGTTTAGGTTGGAAGGGACATTAAAGATAGTGTAGTTCCAACCCCCTGCCATGGGCAGAGACACCTCCCACTAGACGGGGTTGCTCAAAGCCCCATCCAGCCTGGCCTTGACCACTGCCAGGGATGGGGCATCCACAACTTCTCTGGGCAACCTGTTCCGGTGCTTCACCACCCTTATAGTGAAAAATTTCTTCCAGATATCTTATCAAGATCTACCCTCTTCCAGTTTAAAACCATTACCTCTTGTCCTACATTCCCTCATAAAGAGTCCCTCCCCATCTCTCCTATAGGCCCCCTTTAGGTACTGGCAGGCTGCTATTAGGTGTCCCTGGAGCCTTCCCTTCTGCAGGCTGAACAACCCCGACTCTCTCAGCCTATATTCATAGGAGAGGTGCTTCAGCCCCCTAATCATCTTCGTGGTCCTCCACTGGACCTGCTCCAACAGGTTCATGTCCTTCTTATGTTGGGGGCCCCAGAGCTGGATGCAGTACTCCAGGTGGAGTCTCACCAGAGTGGAGCAGAGGGGCAGAATCACCTCCCTCGACCTGCTGGCCACCCTTCTTTTGTTGCAGCCCAGGATACAGCTGACCTTCTGGGCTGCAAGCATAGATTGCTAGGCCACGTTGAGCTTCTCATAAACCAACACCCCCAAGTCCTTCTCCTCAGGACTGCTCTCAATCCATTCTCCGCCCAGCCTGTATTTCTGCTTGGGATTGCTGTGACCCAGGTGCAGGAAGGGCTTTGCACTTGGCTTTGTTGAACTTCATGAGGTTCACACAGGCCCACTTCTCAAGCCTGTCCAGGTCCCTCTGGATGGCATTCCTTCCTTCCAGCATGTCAGCCACTCCACACAGCTTGGTGTCATCAGCAAGCTTTCTGAGAGTGACCTCAATCCCACTGTCCATGTTGTGAACAAAGATGTTAAACAGCACTGCTCCCAGTACCAACCCCTGAGGAATGTCACTTGTCCGTGGTTTCTACTTGGGTGTGAAACTATTGACCTCAACCCTTTGAGTGCATCCATACAGCCAGTTTCTTGTCCACCAAGTGGTCCATCTGTCAAATCCACGTCTCTCCAGTTTAAAAACCAGGATGTTGTGCAGGATAGTGTCAAACCCGTTGCACAAGTCCAGGTAGATGATGTCTCTCCCTCTCTAACAACCTCATTTTTCCAAATGGCAGCTTAATGACATGATGCAAGGCTCACATTCATGAGTTTACTTATACTTCAGGAAGGTTAGCTTGGTTAATAAATGTCAATTGTTTTTTGGACTGCTCTGGTGTCATTTCACCGTAATTCTGATACTGGAAATCCTCATGAGTTCACTCCAACCACAGGACATGACAGGAACTCATTCCACCCTACTCATCTTCCCAAGTAGATTTTCACATCCTCTGTGACCACCAAGTTATCTTAAATATACTGTTGCTTATTTACATGGATAGCCAGAGATGTGATGCACCCTACATCATCCCACAGAGGCTGGATCCCAGTCCTGAACATGCCCTCATGGACATAGCTGACACTGTGACTTGGGTCTAAGTGTGGGGCTATATACATTGCAGAAAAAAACAGGTCATATGCCTCCTACTACTTTTCCATGTGCCTATAGACTCCAATGCCCAAGCACCAAACAAGGTGTTTGCCTGGAACAGTAGCATGTGCTGTTCAATTACGCTTTTCCCATGTTCCCCAAGAAAAAGGCTTGCAAATCTGGGGAACAGACACAACATGGAGAGGAGCCACTGAGTGCAATAGTGATGGAGGGTTTGCAGAATAACATTGTGATTAGAGGCTGGGGAGGAAGGGTTACGTCTGGTACCATCAGAGAGCTCGACTCTTCTCACACCAGAAGTGTCCCAGAGGACTGTGCCCTGGCTGCTCAGAGTAAAGGTGATTGTGCACACAGACTCACAGTTGCCACAGAAGTGGTCTGTGTCCCATTGCACAGCACCCTTGGCCTGTCCTCTGGCCACCCCAGCTGAAGACTCAGTCTCTGGCCCTGGTAGTATGTCTGCCTCTCCTCTGGTGGAGAGCCTGAGGGACCTGCCTGGCCTTAGCACACAGAGTTGGAGTGTGAGATGTGCTTGAGTGGGGAGAAGGCCACAGCGGAGTGCATGTGGGTAGGATTCAAAGTGCACCCATGTGCCAAGCAGCCCCACTGCAGGGGGCAGATGTGCACAAGGAGCAGTTGTCCTGCTGAAGGAGAACACTTTCCCCACAGAAGAAGCCGGCACCAGCTGGGAATTCCTGGGAGGCAGATGCACTGCGATGGGAGGGTGACACCACCAACTGCAATTGTGCATTATCTTTCAGAGCAGTGGTTTATTTGAAACCTGTTTCCAACTGACCTGACAAATTCATTTCCAAGGCAACAACAGATGGCAGCAGACAGATGGCTCAGTAATTTCAAAGCCTCTCCAGAGAAAGGAATTGCCACTATAAGCCTGCACTATCTTGACATTAGGAAAGAATGGGATCATAACATCTGCATTAGCTGAAAACAATGTTAGGAAGACCTGTTGTAGGCTGGATTTTTGTATTTATTTTCATGGTCTCCACTGGCATAGCTCCACAATTATCAAAATTTCTCTTTATCTCAAAATGGTATTTTGTGCCAACATTTAAATGCCTTATTGCACGACTGTAGATGTTTTCTCTGCACCATCTTGGTCAAACCACGCTGTTGCTTGATGCTTCAGTTCCTTCTCAGCAAAGCATACATAAAAATCCTCCACTGCTTCTCATGCTTCCACTCATGTGCTTCTCATGCACATACACGTGTGCACACTCCCTTCCCTTGAGTTATGCCTGTGAGCATCTTTACCAATGGAAATTATCTCCCTGATGCAATACATTATGCACAATACATACGTGTCTCTGGTATGGGGACTGTGAGATGATGTGTATCAGGATGATTTTGAAGGAGCAGATTGAAAGCAAGCGTATGTTTGTGTTTCCGAATTTACCTCCGGGCTGATTTGCGCTAGCGGTAGTAGACACCTTGGAAGAATAATCTGTTGAATGAGTTTGTACTTCAAAGGGGTGGCTGCTGTCTAGCCAGATATTAAACCAGCCGAAGGCTACTAAACATCATCTACAAATTATCAGCCAACCTTCCTATCCCAGCGCAGGGAAGTGCTCATACCGTGGGCTGGATGTAGTGAGGGCTCCAATCCCCCTCGTAAAACTGTGTTGCCAGATATCCCTCGCCTGACCAGTCTTGGCACTTGTCTTGTGCTTTTAGGTGGCAGACTCCTTGACAGAGATTTTTTCCACATTTTCCTTCTTTTTCTTTTTTTTTTCTTTTTTTTTTTTTTTTTTTGTTTTTGTACTCCACTTTTTTTGGAACTTTNTTTTTTCATGGTTGTGGACTCAACTTTGTCTGGAACCTTACCACACACAAGAAAAAATGGTTGGATGGCTGGATTCCTTTGCTACCAACTGATGAGTAAGGGGACCTCAACTTAGACCACTTTTTGGATATCTTTGCCTTGCTTTATTGTTGGGGGGGATGTATTATTATTTTTTTAATTTATTGTTTATTATTTATTTATTTATTATTTAATTTATTTATTATTATATTTATTATTTATGCAGGTAAGGGTGTGTTTTTCCTTGTTGCAGTTTTACTGCTACCTGTCCCTTCCCCAGGTTGAACTGCCTCTTCTGGTAGTTTTTTTCCATTTTCCTCTTCTCTTGGATATTTTGTTGCTGTAGCTTTTTGAAAAAGGTAGAAGGCATATCAAATGCTAGAACCAATAAATAAATAAAACATTCTTTTGCTTTACTAGAAGTGACCTCTTCTTACTGAAGACAGGTTGCATTCTTTCTCAGCCCTGACCTGTCCTCCAGAGTACGTTAACTTTCATGTCTTCTGAGAAGGTAATCAAACATGATCAAAAGGAATCAAAGGGCTAGTTCTGCCTTGTCACTTGGTGCACACCCATTAAGCAGAATCAGAAGAGGGGTGGCTTGTGGCACAGCATAAATTCTGTTTGGGGAGAAGAATCAGAAGAGGGGTGGCTTGTGGCACAGCATAAATTCTGTTTGGGGAGAAATGGAGAGATGAAGTCACGGGCATGGATAAGCATCTTATTTCTCTCGGCTCAGGTAAATCATAGCTCAACCCAGGGGAGATATATATACTTAGGAAGTTTCTGTAACTGAAAGGAGCATCAGACCAGTTTTCCTTATTCCAGGAAGCCCAGTCCCTCTGTACTATCGTCGCTGTGCTTCAGGGGTTAGAAGGCAGCTGGCTGTCCTGAACTTCCCCTTGTCCTTTGCTAGTGAGAGCAAGCTTGGCCACTTACAGCTGCTGGAGTTACAGAGAAGGTATGGCTTCATCTGGTGGTGATGGGTCTAGGCTGAGCTCAGACCCAAAACCTCATTAGCATTTCAAAAGTAGGAAGAGTCGGTGCTGACAGCATGTGGGTGCTCTGCAGTCAGAGGGAAAGGTATAAAGGTATAAACAAAATGGAGGTGAGAAGATCTTTACTGTTATTGAGTAGAAAATGGCCTTGGACACAGAAGAAGAGAGCAAACAGCATGAAGTTTATTGTCCTGTGGGAAGATGCAAACGGGGTGAGGGAAGAAGCAGTCCTTAGGATGAAGCCCGTGAACAGTGACATAACCTGAACAAAGCAAATGGTGAGCTGAGGAGTAATAAATGGCAAAGCTTATTGAAACTAGCATGCAGCAAATGGCCGTTCTGAATGGCCGTTCAGCAGTTACCACAGGATTGTTTGCTGATCAGAAAACCCTTGGGTGGGTATTGCAATGCAGGACCCCCATATATAAAAGGGGACACCACCCTGAAAGGGAGAATGACTAGTGTCTGTATGCAAAGATGGGTTTGACACAGTTGTGACACAAAGGGGCAGAGGCATGCTAGGATGGAAATGGCAGGCCTACCATAACATGGAAGGGGGTTATATCTGCCTTTTGAGATACACAGATCTGTGAAAACTCTGGTTCTGCTTGCCACTGCAGAAAGGATATACCAACTTAGAAGTCTGGGTTGCTGGGAGCAATGCCATTTTGTCCCCAGTTTTTACCAAAGTGTTCTTACTGTCCTGCTACCTCTCATCTTTTCCCATCAGGACTCAGCAATAAGAGTTATCCTGCTTACAGAATGTACCCTAAGATCAAGCGGGATCTGGGGGCTGATGGGTGTCATTATGTCCCTCTAGCAGAGAGCTGGTCTCAGGCCTACCATTGTTCATCCAAGGTTTTGATCCTGGGCTGGTGGCTGGACGAGGTGGGCGAGCTTCCACGGAGACCAATGGTGTGTCCTACGCAATGGTATCTGCCTTGCCAGTTGAAGGAGGGACCGACAAAAATGTGCATGAGTAACTATGGGAGTTGGCACGAGCTACTGTAGATGGCAAAGACACCAGTCCTTGGGTGGAGTTAAATTCAAACCTAGAAGGACAGGGACTGAAAAACACTCTTTGAGGACTGTGAGAAAGGCAGGGGAAAAAGTAGATCAGCCTGACCTTCTGGGAAACCAGCATTGCATAAATTGCAGTCTCAGCTCCCGCAAACATTCAGCTGCCTCCATGCAAGCCATGAAATTAGAGAATTAACTGCTGGATCTCTCAGAAAGATTAGATTAAAGCAGAGACGTCCTGCAAATATTCAATAAAACCAAATGCAGGCTGTCAATGCAAATACAGCTTCCATCATCAGAAACAAAGCAGGGTAGCCCAGTAACTATTCCAAAGATGTTGGCAAAAATGATGCAGCTGAAGGCAGGTTATTTTTCTGAAATATGTTATTGACTTGTCCCCTGGAAATTAGATTTTCCACCAGAAGTCTACCTCCAGCCAGGAGACTTCCCTCAGCATACAGGAAGCAGGCGCTGGACTCAGCAGGAAGCTGGCTGTGAGGGTAATTGAATAGTGCAGCAGAGCAGGTTTGGGACTCACCAGCACTTGAGGGCTTTAAAATGAGATTAGGCAGTTCTTTAGAAAAAAAAAAAAACAGCTGTAATCTGGCCTCTAAGAAAAATGCTAATGCCGGATGAAATATTTCTGCGTTTAACAGGCAAGCAGGTAAAGCAAACACATCGTCTCTGCTGCCCAGTGTGGTATTGGCAAGTATTGACCAGGTGCTTGGAGGCCTGGTGATCACCAAACGTAGGAAAGGGAAATAATTCATGTCATATACCACTTGTGTTCTCCTAGTAAATCTTCCCTAGAGAAGACTTTAAAGTTTCCAGGTGTGAGAAAGTCAGATGATCTGGACTTGATAAGACACTCCTCTGTACTTATCGGGTTATCAATGGTCCTGCACACTGTCACACAAGATGTGAGCTCTTTCCACTTGGGAAAGGGCAAGTAACTCCCGTCCTCCCCAGTTGGTGAAGGTGGCTTGTTAGTCTTGTGTTTTGTGCACATGTCCAGAACTTGGCATGAGCCTCGTGAGTTTGCCTTTTATTTCTGATAAGCCAGGATCAGATAACTCATTGGAAGAGGAATTATCATGGTAGATGTCGGGGAATTTTTATGGTATCCCTCAGGGTGAATTAAACATGTTTGTGCTTAAATATAAAAGAAAAATTTAATGAACAATGCACAGGGGAGAGTCCTATAGCAACAAGCGGTTCTATGTTGAGTCTGCAAAGATGCATCACAAGCAGATTCCTTATATACGCTTGTACCAACACCAGTCCCAAGAGAGGTTGCATGGGGCACCTCGGCCCAGCTGTGGTCCATCCCCTAGTGCAGCTCTGCTGCCCAAAAGGGGCCCTTGAGCTTGGGCCCCTGACCACTCCCATTCCAGGGTGGCTACAAGACAATGCTGAGGCTGTTTCTTATCTCATCACCAAGGGAAATTTCAGTCCCTTGCAAGGTGTGCTTCTGACTCTGGCATTCCTGCTTCCAGCCAGTTTAACCCCTTCTTGTAGTTGGACCTTCCTGCCCTCTGTGCCACACCATTCTTTGGTCAGAAATTACCACTGCTGAGCAGTTCCAATTAGATTTTCCCCTTCATAGATAAAACTGGCTGATGGAGGGGGCTTGTTAGACTCTTAAAAAATATTCCTGAGAGGCATTTTAAATAGGGGGACAGAGAGTCTGAACTGGGTTTTGTGTCAAGAGAAGAGCCAATGTATGCTTATTTTGACCAGTACTGCTAAGGAGATGGGCTGAAAGCATTCACAATTTCAGGCCTGCTTTGGAAAAGGGGACCCATGGCCAGACTTTTGCAATTGTTTGGGAAGCACTAGATACAGCATGTGAAAATCAGCACATACACAGACCAGCCCTGACCTGTCATGTACCCCCAACTCTGACCTCCGTGGTGTAAAACGGCAGTGACATAAACCTCAGAGAGGCTGGCCTGAAAATGGTGTCCTAGTCCCCTGGGACATCACATCTCAAAAATACCAGCATTCCTGCTACCCTTAGCCTGGCTTTCCTCAGCTTAAACACTAGCACATGTTCCCATTTCCCCTGTAATTAATTAGCAAGAAATAATTTATTCTCTAAAAGAAAAACCATCTTTCTCAGCCTGCTGTGCGCTTGGACAACTGTCAGTATCCGGAATAAATTTATACAATGACCATGCTGAATTTTTAAATCCTTATGGAAAATAACCATTAGAGTTTTTATGTGGGTGTGGGTGTCTATTAACTCAACATCTCCTCAAGGAAGATGGGAGCTGTTAGCCTTGAACAGGCACTGAATTTCCAGGCGGTGACAAACAAGGATACTGGTGCCTTGCTGGCATCATGCATTTCTCTACCACCCTGCAGGCAAAGAAATTCTGCTATGGAGCATGCTATCTTGTACTGCCCAGGGCCGTAATCTCATCCTCCCATGGGCAGCGGCAATGCAGCCCATGCTGCCCCCAGGCAAAGAACTGATCTGCAAGGAGTGGATTTGAAGAGCACAGGGCAGAGCCCTGCCCACGCAGCCATCCCCGTGGTACACAGAGGACAGCTGCCCTTACATGCCCATGTCTTATTTATGGCTACACTGTTTTAAAAGCTGGTGCATCTTCATTCTTTCGAAGCTGTGGTTTCCCTGTGTTGATCCGGGTTTGCTGTGTGCTCACGCCAGTCTCCAGTAAAGGCCAGAGCTGATGGCTTCTAGGACCACTAAGCTCTTGCTCTGCAGGCTCAGCTGCCTGTGAGATACAGTCGCGCTAACCACAAAAAATTCAGCGAAACAGGTGGTGCCATCTACTGGGAATCGAGATTTTTACTCCTGTTTGATGTAGAATCTAATCTAATGCCACCAGTCAGACTCCCTCCAGGATTTATCTGGCATCTTTGCAGCAAGATGTTCACGGGCAGGAGGGAAAAACCTGCCCTTTTCCACTTTTTCGAACTGGGTGAGAAAATACCCATCCTGCTGTAGCAGAGCAGAGATTAAATGCCCTGCCACTGTGACAGACAGGTGCAGGATGTAATGGAGAGCTGAAGCAGGGAAAAACATTGAGCTTGCAAAAGAGCTCTTGGAGAGATTTTCTGTTGTATTTTTACCCCAGGAGTTTTCCAACAAGCTTAATGGAACACCCTTATAAAACAGGGTATAATTTTGTGACTAATCTCTGCCTCAGTACCTAAATTGTCTGAGGAGGAAGAGCTCTGGAGCCTGGGGAGACATCTTTGGGAGTCCCCCAGTCCAAACACCTGGGATGTTGGATGTGGCTAGAGTTTTGGTTGGTTATGAAACAGATTGCTTGAGATTGCTCAGCAGCTCCCGTGTCCTTCTGAGCAGCAATTTCTTTCTGCTGTTTAATGACATACGTGTTTTCTGGTCAGTAATACACATAGCCAAACAGTGAGTCGGGCTTTGCTGCAGCAAACTGCCATTTTGTCATATCCCTAGGTAGAAACTTTAACGAATCATTTGCTTCTGGCCTAAGTCTGTCCCCTTTTAATTCAGTGGGAGTTTAATCTCTGATTTCTGTGGGAGAATTATGATGGATAGCTTAGAAAAATCCCTTCTGAACTGTAACTTTCTCACTTTGTAATGTTTGGAGGCTCCCTCCCTGCCTCCATGTATTGCTAACAGCTTCTGTTTAACATGGAAGAATGCAATTAATTCCTAGTAGTTTAAATACTGTCTCCAGAAGCTATTTTTGATGAGCTATTTGCTGTACTAGAGCTGCAGCCCTCTGTTTTGCTCTCCATAAAAAGTCGTAAATTAATCAGGTTGGCCGAGACGCAGGAATTCATCAGGGCCATATAAACGCTTAAATGCCCTGCCAAATAGATGTGAGACATTTTCAGAACAACAGATTAATACGTGGTTTGGATCCTGACTGGATCTGCAAGGCAGATACGGCATGGAGGTGTGAAGGTGCACTCTAAACTCTAGTCTAGCTAACTTCTGTTGAAGTGAAAAGCAGTTCTGTTAGCAGAGGGACTTGGGAGCAGCCCTTTCCAGCGTGCTCTGCTGTGAGCCAGGATGGGCAGGCTTCTTGCCATGTTCCATGTGTCTTCACCAGAACAGGACCTTGACGCTCTATTTCCTCACTGATGGGCTCCTGTTTAAAGATGGACCTTTCACCCTTCTGCTCTCTGTTTTGCAGGGTTTGTTGGGCTTTTTTTTAAATCCAGCTCTCTATACTTGCTGGTCTTACATGCAACTGAAATAGGTCTCTGATATCAAAGAGGCTGTTTTGTGTTTGGGAAGGAAAAAGAATATTAAAAACCACCTTAAATTTATTTGACTCCCAAGAGGTTTTTTTTTTATTCTCTCTGAGACAAGTGACACATATTCAACAGCCCAGATAAAAACTCAACAGCCTCCCAGTCTGTAAATCCCAGTCTGTAAAAGTCTTGTGACTATTTTATGTATAAGTGGGAGAAAAGCCCTTTCAAAATTTCTTACCTCAAAATCACAGCCTGAAATACTACTGTTTCTAGAAGAAGCCAAAAGCATCTGTAGGAAAATTGCTTTTGGATCTCTTTTGCAACTGTTTGATGTAAACGGCTGTTTAATGGGAAGAAGGCAATATTGTCCCGATTCCCGTGCTGCCAGCCCGTTCTGAGAGATTTAAGGATTTTTATACCTGAGACTGGTTTTCCTCAAAAATACTGAGACTCGTAGCACCCCTCTTAGGAGGGCTCAAATGCATACTCCTGTGTGCATAAACCCCTTTAATGTTTTTCCTGTTCTTAATCCTTGACTTTGAGAGGGTTTAAGTGCCCCTTAAAAGGAAGAACTGGGAAAGATTCTTGATTTGGAGAAGAAATGCAATGCTCCCAGCCTTAGCAAGTAGAAATATACTGCTTTTCTGAAAATCATGTGTAAGAGGGAGAGGGGACAGGGGCAAGGGGAAGTCAAGGGGGTGAGAAGGCCAGGGAAGGCAAGTGGGGACGTGACAAAATTATTTCCTGATTAACCATATCAGTTTGTGTGGCACAAAGCCTCTTAAGATAAAATTTTAGGTGAAAGCATGTCTGAATAATTTGTGTGCTTTCTTTCAAGAGGGTAAGTAATCCCAGAAAAAAAAGTCTTCTTTTTTTTCTGCTAGAAGTGGTTTATTTTCAAACCGTGAGGCCTGATGCCATTCTTGTTTACATAGCTTTCACACTCATGAAAATAGTTTCACTGGCTCTAACAAAGTTGCTCCTGATTTGCACCAGAGTTCAGCATCCCACCCAAAGGAGAGTAAGAAGTCTTCGAGGGAAGGAGCGGGAGGGAGCCCAGTGCCAAACAAGAATGTCCCCACAGGCTTCAGAGCTGGAGCTTAAAGCAGTGTAGAGCATGTGTCATATGCCTTGCCCTGTAAGCCTGTGACCTCAGAAACTCCAGTTTATACACCTTCACCCTTCTTTTACTAAAAGGAAAGGGAAAAGTGTCATGGTACATTAACACGAAGGCTGTGTAAGTGGCTCCAGGGAGATTTATAACCATGGAGCTTTCTTTACAAATAGCCCTTGAAATAGTGCTTTAGGAGGGGAGAAGTCAAACTTTCCTCTATTACCAGATGGAATAAGCAGCTGAGATCCTTTTTTTTCTCCTCTTTTTGTGAGCTGAGGAGAGAAGAGCTGGACTTGTCTGGGTTGCCTTGCCAAGGCAGTGGTAATACTTACCTGCTAACATTGGTTTATTTCTATGTATCCCTGAAGGATTTGCTGGGGGCAGAGGGGCATATTTCCTCCTCCTTAACCTCTGTGAGGAGCAACTTTTACTAAATGTTGCTGGTGGGTAGTGGATCAGCTGTGAAAAAACATGGTATAGGGTATTAGGAGCAATGTAGAGGTGTGTACTGGTTTTGAGGGCTTTTGGTCCAAGGACCTAATTTAGCCCAGTACAGGCTGAATTTTTCATGTGTGCTGAAGCCCTGCCGTGTGGCAGGCAACAGTGCTTTTCAGCATCAGCCTGGTTATAAGAATGTGCTAACAAAGCCCTTGTGCTCTAACTCAAATGAATGATTAAGTCTGTGTCTCCCTGCACCATGTGGACCATATGCCTTTGCTGGCTAGTGCTGCCTGCTCTGGGATCACGGTACTCATCTCCCTTACCTCTCCTGAGTCTGCCTGAGATGTGACTTTTGATGCTACTTTCATGAAGGCTTTTGCTGAAGGTGGCTTCATTGGAGAGTGAGCTCCACTCTGCCACGCACAGGGGTCACCAGAAGCTGCTCACACATGCACAGGCCAGGCTTTTTGCCACAGGAGCCTCCACATCTGGTGGCACAAGGGGTATCAAGTGGAGACCTGAGTGAATGCATGACCCTCTGTTTCAACAACATGCTTTGTCATGGCAAACGATGGCACACGTTGTACACACTCCCTCCCGCTGCTGACTTTGGGTGGCACTTGTGCCTTCTCTGACAGACAAGTCTCCTCTGTAATCGACTCCCTGTTGGCACCACTTTGTGGTGAAGAAAGAGTGCAACAACAACAATATAAGTGCTATATTTGAGTCACACAGAAAAGGACATGCAGGACTTGTGCAATCAAAGGAGCAGTAGGCTGAGAGTAATATAATACACACCTCGGAAGTGTTCCCCATTCGTCTGGCAAGTAACTCTATATACTGGATGTGTTACAACAGAGGGGAAGGGAGACTGGTGACCTGCTGTCCTTCCCCAAGTACACTTTCCTGGAAGCAGAAGCACTGCTCAGCAAGCCTATGTGAAGCTGTGTCAGACTAACAACATTTCCATGCTGTACCAGTAAATTAAACTGTGCCTTCTGGTACCTCTGTACAGTATTTGCATAATTTAAAGAGAAGTGGGGAGATCCCAGCCTACAGTCTTCCCTGCCCCTTCTTCTCCACATGACATCTTTTGATGGAACCCTGTGCAGTCCTGCCAGTTCCCCATTTAGCCACGCTCAGAGCACCCAAGAGACCCTGAGATGTGATTTCTGGCATCACTGGGTGAGCTGGGCAGCTTGGAAATTCAAATTCAGGTTAGCAGCATCATGGGACCAATTTGTAAGTATTATGCTCAGGTAGCAAATAAGCCTTGTTTCAAATGCAATGGCTTGTGGTCTCCTTTGGCTGTGAAGATGTCTGGCTATGAAACTCCAACTTCATGTGAAGACTCTCTTCTTCCACTGAGTGCTTGGTCCTGTCCCCCTGTAGCTGTCCCCATACACCAGTATCTCTGCCACCTCCTCCATCTTCAGGCCAAGCAGTGATCCTTCATGCCATCCAGTGTTGCTGTGGGCAAGGGGGAGCTACACACAGCTGTAAAGATGTAGTAACTCTCTCTCATAACTGCAAAATGACTTCAAGAATCTTTCCTATCCTTCTTTTTTGGTAGTGAGGGCTGTTGCCAGTGTGCTGATGGCACTGTGAAGGGCCCAGGTTCCTGGCACATTCCATGCTTCCTTCCTGCAGCTGCTGCTGCCTGCAGCACCTCCATCTTCTGGGAAAGAGTTTCCCTGTGCACAGTCTGTGTCTTAAACAGGGCAAAATAGTTGCTTGCCCATGTTCTCTTGCTCTCCTCACATGGTGTTTAGCAGCCTAGGCTGGTTGTAGAAGTCCTGAGGAACCCAGTGATGTGAGACTGTAGTATCATGGGGTCAGGCTCCCAGTGCTGCATCTCCAAAGCAGTGGCATCCGTGTCTAGCTTTTTAGCGCATGAAAACTCTTGTTGGCCACTCTGTTTATTTAAGGATTGCAGCAAACAAGGACCAAGGCAGGGTAAAGCCAAAGGGCTCTCTGTGCTTTGCCAATCTGACAGTTAAAAAGTGCCCATTTCCCTTCAGGGATGACAGCTCCATGCTTGCAGACTGATTCATGCCATCAACCTGTCTGCTACCAGATACAACAATTGGGAAATGGATCTGCTTTAACTCTTACTGTGGAGGTGACACCTCCTCAGACACTAAACCGTACCACAGGACTTCCACAGAGGTCTGCGAAAGAGGTGCAGGCTGGAAGGACCTGGCGGGGACAATCCTGCAGGCATGCATTGTCCTGAGGTTTGTCAAGCTGAGAGCACCGCATAGTATGCACATGGGTTTGGTTTTTTCATCTCCTGCTCTGAGACCATAGGTATGTGTATGGAAACCAGGGTGACTAAGAAATCCCCTCCTATTTTAAGGCCCTTCCTATTTCACTCTGGTCCCACATGCCTTTGCTCCCTCAAGTACTTTTTGTGGTCTTTATTTCTGTCGGTACATTGTCACAGGCCACACTTGAAAAGGGGCCTCTAAATGGAAATCACTAAGCAGGAATTGCTTGTGAAGAACCAAATGGTGGAGACCTGGTTGCTCTTTGCCATGTATTGAGTACGTTCCATAAGGAAGGCATTTGAGTGCTTTAGCTTGTCCTCTGGGACATCTCTGTCATAAAAGGGTGAAGTCTGATAGTCAACAAGTGTTTGCAAACACTATTTAGAAGTGCAGGAAAAAGAGATCAGATGACTTGATCCTTGCCAAAATGAGATTATTCAACAGTTCTCTGAAATGATTTAATTTCTACATGGTAGCATGAATGCAGGTTGTGCAGGGCTGAAGATTAGCTTCACTTCAGCAGATGGTGGCCTTTGGATATGCCTGATTGTTGTCAGGAAGCACAGATTTGCCTTTGTAACTGTCTGAAAGGCATGTATTGCATGTTTGAAGGAGAAAGGGCATGAAGGATGACTTCTCTGAATGACACAGTAGTTATTTCAGTGAAGACCAATGCTGCCTTCTTTTGACCCTTGCAAGCCAGGAAGGGCAAGAATTGAATTTACGTCTTTCTGAGTCTGCTGTGTGAGTGTCGTGGGCACAGAGAAGGCCAGCACCCTACCATTAGGAGAGCACAAATTGTGTAGGAGGCATGCTGTTTGAGCTCCTGAGACAATCTCCATCCCCACAGCTAATGAGTATCACTGTTCCCTGCCACAGACAAGTTCTGATGTGGATTTCCTGCCTTCAGAAGTTTTTTTGGTGCAGGATTTGATAGCTCCCATGGAGGTAAATAGGATTTTGCATATTTAGTCTACATATTGTCTTCCCAAGGTCAGAGTCACATAGGCGTTGGTGACAACCATAGTTTTCATGAAGCAGGCACTGATAACAGCTGTGATCACAAAGAAGAATGTGAAAACTGGATTCATCAAGCACTCAAAACCACATAAAACAAATTTCATCTTCTTTTATTTTTCTATCTGATATTTTCAGGCCCGTCCCATGATTTTTGAGGAACCAGAACTGATGGTGCAGATATTGTCAATGCTAAGCTAAAGAGTTTAGTGCTTTTAGTACTGCTGCCAGACCGGTGGTGTGTGTCACTCCAGCTGCAGCCCTGAGTGTAGCTGCCCCTTGACTACCCAGGCCCTTGGACACGCTCTCCCAGGGGCTGGTTGAATCTCCCCACTGAATGAAGACGCCAGTTTAGCAGTTGTGTCTGATTTCAAACACAGCTCTCAGTGCTGGCAATAGTCAAAGGTGCCTTTTGAACAGGTAAAACAAAGTTCCTCATGCTTCAGAAATGGCTTCAGGGATTTTCTTTTCAAAGGAGCAACACCTACAATGCAGCCACTTGCAAAACCTCACCATCCTCGCTGAGAGTCCCACTTTGCTTTCCACAGGAGACTGCTCCTGTGGCTGATCAAGAGTAAAAAGTATAAATCTATTTGCAGTGGACGGAGAAATTTCTTTCCTCTTGCAACATCTGCAAATGATCAGCATCAGGATTCGGTCTGATTCCTGGATAGGGAGCAAATTCAAGTTGAAACATGTGTGCATCAGATATGCATCGCTGCTGATCCAACTGCAAAACACATCAGATGTCAGTTGATTGACTTGCACTTGATCGGGCTGGGCAACCAACCAGTAGGAAAAGAGAAACTACATAGCACAGTGAGAATTGTTCCCCCTCACCCCTCCTTCTTTTTAGCTCTACATTTTTGTTCCTCTGTTCACATTTTTGCAGTTGTTCTTTTTGCATAGTGCAGTTATGGTGTTGAATATGGATAGGAGAGTGAAAGCCCACATTTCTAAAAGGCGGTAACACAGCTGTCCCTGGCAAAAATAACTGTATCCATGATTACCATCACCAAAAGCATAAATGAAACATGTAATAAAATCCTCCAGAAACTGCTCTGGGATCTCACCAGGAGTACTGGGGAGGTTTTTGGCTGTGTTTCTGTAACAGAGATTTGAACACTTTTGGGTGTCTTCTCCTTTGGCTTTTAAATCACATTGAATCAAATATAGTTGTGGTACCAGATACCAGGTATAGTTGTTGTTTGAAACTGAAGTCATATTGTCTGTCTTGCTAATCCCTGATTGCATTTACACTGGGCACCCCCACTCCTCATTTCTTCCTACTGCCCACTGCCCTGGGTCATGTGCATGTGCCAAAGGTGCAGTCTTCATCAGAAATACTCTTGCTATTCTGGCTGCTTCTTCAGTGACCTCTGGCAGTACAGACATACATGATGATGATGATGAAGACTCTCTGTGTTAGTTTTTTTAATGTGATGTGCAAGCTGGTGTGGCCTGGACCTGGGGCTTACCTCTGCCCTTCTAGCAACTAGTGAAGGATTCAGCCATTCTCACTTCAGTAGCAGGTCTCCTAACAGTGTCTGAGAGGACAAAATAAAAATCTGTCTTGCTCACTTACCTCTACACTGCTTCTGCATCACCGTGGGAAGTGATAACAGCATGTTGTTGTGAGGTCTTCAGGCAGATGTGATCACCCAGGCATGATAAAAGCAGCAAGTAGTAAGATAGAAGGTGACAGCTTTATTCAGACACCTTTCTGACTCTAACTTCTGTTGATGCGCCACATCTGGAGAACCAGCAACCAAATCCTCTGCTGAGATCCTGTCATGCTCTAGTTCCTTATGCTGCTCTGAGAGCAATGGCAATGGAGTCTTTCTGCACAGACAGTATTGCTAAAACCCCAGCATTTCTGAGGCAGAGAGAGATAAAGGCTTGCTTTAACAGCTTTGTGGCCCACTGTGGCTATTATAGCTGACAGAGGGGATCTGCCACACAGTTTAAAATCAGAGCCATCACCCCTTTAATGAACTTCCCTCTGCAGCTCAAGGATAGTTTGTTAGCACAGTAGTTCAAACTTCCCAGTATGACTGTGATGTCTGGGTAAGTGCTTTGCAGACTGCCTTTTAATCCTGAGAGAAGCAGAGCAGTCATTCAGCGGCTGGCTGGCCTAGCAGATGAATCCCGTCTTCTCTTGGCATCCCCTGCATGAGATCACAGATGCCTACATGGGAAAGGAAATGTCATCAAAGGCTGTGGCTCAGGTAAGTGTGCATGAGCTGTTCTATTTGTATCATGCCAGATGGAGGAAGAAATCTCCTTTGTAGAAAAGGTCTTTCTGTATCAAAAAAACCCCAAACCAAACAAACCAAAAACAACAACAAAAAAAAACAACAGAAAAACACAAATGGGGAGAAAAGCATGGATCTCTTCAACGTGTATAAAAAGCTGAAAGGAGAGTGCAAGTAAGTTGGAGTCTCTTTTCAGCGGTGCGCAATTACAGCAGAAGAGGCAATGCAATGGGCACAAACTGAAGTGCAGGAGGTTCCCTCTGAACATCAGGAGACATTTTTTGCCAATGAGGGTGACCAAGCACTGGCACGAGTTGTCCAGAGAAGTGGTGGATCTCCATCCTTGGAGATATTCAAAAGCCATTTGGATGTGGTCCTGGGCAACTAGTTGTAAGTGTCTCTGCTGGACCAGGGGGGCTGGACCAGATGACCTCCAGAGGTCCTTCCAACTTCAGCCAGTCTGTGACTTCGTGACAGTGAGTGAGGGGACCTCTTCAGACCAGTGTGATGTGAGCATGCTCCTCCCCCAGGTACTGGGAGCAGAGTTCACCAGTTCAGTGGCACGTGGCAGGGAAATGCCATAAGCATGGCACTGTGTTGGTAGTGGTGCTTAGTATTGTGCAGCTCCTCTCTGTTAGAGCCATGGAAGCACATTATTAACTACTCACACTTAACAACCATGGAAAAATGAGGCACTGGAATGTTGATATGGGGTCATCTAGATCTAAGACACCTTCACAGGACAATGCACCAGGCAATACCACTTAGTGCATATGGTGGTTTTGTAATGCTGTCCTTGGGAACAAAGAAGCATTGCATTCCAGCATTTTCTCCCAGGAAAACTCTGAGACATCTTCTTTTTGCTTCTACCCTTTATGCCTGGGGACAGTTTGACTGGCACCTGACAAAGGTGAGATTGCTGAAAGCGTGCCCAGCTCAGATCTAACAAATCACATAAAAGTAGAAGAGGAAGAGAGCTGGAAATGTCTGTGAATAATCAGGAGTAGCAACAACCTGTTACAATCTATTAAACTTGAAAGAGCAATGATTTGGTTAGTTTTGTTTCAGAACTAAATAATTCTGTGGTATAAACAAAATGAAAAGCCAGCAAGAACATTTCCCTTCCACCGTGTGGGAGAAATGTGCTCGAGATGCTTGCAACTTGCTGGTAGCAAGCAGCAGTGTAATGGGCTGGATGGATTTTGAAATGATGCCATGCCCCAGAGTCAGCAGAGGCTTTAGGGCTAGAAGACATGCAAATGTGCACATGGAGCAGTGTGGTGACTTTGGCTGAAGAAAAGCCCTCTTACTGCTGAGCTGACCACTGCCGCATGGATGTCCCATGTCTGCAGTGGTTTCTGCAGTGACTGAGTTCTGCTCCACTCAACTGTTACTCGTGCTTGTGGAGGTGCTGCCGTAGTTTTTAGCGAGGTGAGAAACTTTTTGGTACTTAAGTTATCACCTAGTAATTTTGCTGTTAAAAAATGTGAGTTTGTGTGTGGGAATGCTGGGAAGACACTGGAACACTTAGTGACATAATGCAGAGAGTTTGACTTCCCTAGCTTTTATCAACTGAAAGTCAATCTTCTCACATGAGCTACTGTGAGCCTCTGGGCTTCTCAGTACATAGCACAGAGACAGATAGAAGATGACTCCTCTCAGCCAAAGATTTATTTCTGAAACCAGAGGAATTTCTTCTCAGTTCTTGTCCTTGCTAAATGAAACGGGCGTTGCTAGCTCCAGTAATGTGAGCATTACTAGCTCCAAACTATGTGAGCTTCAACAGGCCTGCCACCTCCTCTTCCTAGCTAGGTTTACTTGAAGAACTGCTTGGATTAGGGCAGAGAGTTTTCTCATGTAGTTGGGAAGGAAGTTTCAAGCTGTTTTGGGGAGGGGGGGGAGGGGGACGACAGGGGGACAGGGAGGGAAATAATGGTCTAACTTTGCTCTAAGTGTATGTTCTCTGAATTGGGACTATGGATGGTAAAACGTTCTCTGCTCAGTAGTGAAATCCAGCTTCAGAGAAAGTGAGAATGCAGTTTACAAGCAGCTCTGCACAATGTCTCAACTGAATGAAAAAGCATCCAGAGATACACAATCTTTTTTTTTAAGCAGTCATCAGAGAAAGGGAGCTGGTAGGCAGAGAGGAGCAGCCTTCTGTCCTCAAGGACTTTGAAAGCAGCAGTTTTCTTCAGTTCCTTTGGGAATAGACTCAGGAAAGCTGGAAACAGGCAGGGACCTACCTGCCTTCTGCTACTCCAGTGCACAATGTGCCATGAACAGCTGAGAAAATGCAATTGCCATTAGATTTCCAAAAGCATTGGCTCATCTTGCAGGATGGAGGAGTGATGTGCCTTCAGAGGCAGAAACTAATTCACCTGGCAAAGCAGGCATAACACAGCCAGAATACTGAATGTAGAAGTGGGAATTTCTGTGCACAGGAACAGAAGGATGTTTAAATAAAACTAAATGTATTTACTTTCCTGGATTTACTCTTGTTTTATTTAAGCCAAGCAAAACCAGCTTTCTAAGACTGAGTTCTCCTCATGTATTTGTGTAATCAGTTTAAGAAGACATCTTAATGTAAGTTGAAGCTAGTCTGCTTGTGAGAAGGACCTCAATACAGATTTGGATAAGGCAGTAATTCAGCAATATTGATTTCAAGTGCAATATTTGCAGGGAGAAGTGATCTCCTCTGTCACATCTCGTGATGCATCTGGGGTAAAAGGCAAATGTTTAGGTGCATAGGCTTTTGTGCTAGTTAGCTGAATAAACGTGGGTTGTTTACTGGAACATAAGAGGAAATTAGTACAGAGAGTTTCTGCATATTTCTTACTATCAGCCGCAACTGGAACATTCTCTCTCTCTTGTTAATATTTCAGTGAGTTTACTATAGAAACAGTAAGTTATCATATAAACAGAGACAGGTCTTGGATCCAATCCTAAAACTCCAAGGAAACATTCCTACCCTTTCTGTCAGGCTTCCCAGTTTAGAGGGCAGCTTGTGTCTGTTCGGTCTGTAAAGCACCTACCATAAGAAAGTCTTGGTCCTAAACTCTTGGTTCTGCTTTTGCCAAGACTGAATTATAACATTTCTGACGGTGGTGGGTGCCATAGATGTATCAGCACACTTGACTGCAATGCTGTACCTTGGGGCAATTTTAATCCTCACTCAGCATGTCTTCATGACCTTGGCCACCAAAGCAGAGCAGGGATCACAGAGGCAGGTTCAGAAATAGCATAGATGCTTCAGCACAGTGCCATATGGACACACCATACAACCTGGTCCCTGCATACGCTGCAGTATTGAGCTTTGCAGCTCTACCAGCCTTTGAACTAACTCTGTTATCTCAGCACAACACCACATGTAATAGGATATTCATCCCACTGTGTATCAAGGGCCCTAAACCCCTGTAGCTTTCAAGCGAACTTGAACGCCAGTGTGTTGAGCTGCATCCCTCAACTTTTCTGAAAACACAAACTGCAAAAATATGATCTGATTTCTTTCACAGGGTGTGCTGTGTTGGTTAGAGAACGGTGACCAATTCCAAAAGCTGATTAGACTGTTGTGACACATCAGGCAGCCTGCAAATACTCATTGCTTCAGCTTTTCATTATCTGCAACAAGACCTTCCTGGCACTGGAACAGGCTGCCCAGGGAAGTTGTGGTTGCCCCATCCCTGGAAGCGTTCAATGCCAGGCTGGATGGGGCTTTGAGCAGCCTGGTCTAGTGGGAGGTGTCCCTGCCCATGGCAGGGGGGTTGGAACTAGATGATCTTTATGGTCCCTTCCAACCCGAACCATTCTGTGATTCTGTGTGTGTGATTCAGAAGCCAGAACGGGTGTATGAGGACAGGTAGGTGGGCTAAGTTATTGTGAAAATGCTTCTGGAGACCAGAGCCTGCTCTGGAGTGAGCAGGCACTGCCTTACTATGAGCAGACAAGGGGCAAACCCATGCTAAATCTCCATCCCTACACTGCAAATTTTCTTGAAGGGGATCAGAGAGGGGCCCATAGAAGTCTGCTGGAGTCCGACAAGAAACTGACCTCTGTGTAGGGTCTGGTTAGTGAGAAGGGTGCATTAAAGCCAGTAGGACTTGACCCCCAGGCAGGAAGTGACAAGATATAATTATGTCTCCAGGAGCAATGGGGAGAATCCCAGGAAGTAGGGTGTAAATTATCCCGTTTCCTCCATTGGGGTCTGGCCAAGGATTAACACCCCTGTTTGTTTAGGACATGTCCTGTGGTGCTTTTAATATCTTCAAGAGCCCACACGCTGCTACTGTCTCACGCAAATGCACCAAAAGAGCACTTCTAAGCAAGCGTCAGGAATCAACACGGGCCCAGGCTTTGCAGAAAAAACAAATGCCCAGCCCTTCAGCCTTTACTGAGGGTGTCTCTGTAATTTATGGGGCCCCAGGGGCACGCTTGGTGAGGAAGTGCGATCTCCTCCCTGTGTTTAGGGTTACAGCCTGCAGGCCATTTTTAGAACCGTCCAGGAGCTTGTCCTGTTCCAGCACAGGAAGAACATGTCCTGGCAACACTAAGCCTTGTCATGGTCTCCACTCCAGGCGTATTAACTGCTCCTGATGAGCAAGTGGAGGGAGTTTCCTTGCAGGATGATTTTTATCACAGCCCTGGAGTTGTTTCTGCTGAGTTAGCCCTTGTGCCTCTAACATCACCACCTTGCAAATGAATTCATCATGGGGGATGCAGAGGAGACACAGTCACTTTTTACAATTCTGACACACCTAGGATTCACAATCAAAACCAGAGTGGTGGCATCTTTCCTGCTCCCTTCCCAAGGCATTGGCCTCACTCTCTGTGCCCTACCTGCCACCCCCTGTCAGAGGTCTATCCTTTAAATGATGATATTTTTTAAAAGTGATTACCTTAGATGGAAAAGTTGATTTGATGTAAGCATATGGTAAAGAAAACCCCTTCCATAAATAACTGATGCTCCAGTATCCGCTGTGGTTTAGTCAGTCTGCAGCTAAACCCTACCAGTGAGTTGTCACGTCAGGGGGCCCCACGCACCCAGCCCGGGACTAGAAGTGATTTTGCTGTGTGTGCAAGGCACTGAGCCCAAATTCACAAACCCTGCCAGGCCTGAGTTGGCATTCTGGCAGGACTGCCAAGCAGGATAAAGGAACAAGAAGTTGGAAGAAAGAAGTCCTTATTAGCAGAGTGTCTTGGGGGTACGATAAGTGCAAGCAGGCAGAAAACTTCTCCTTTGCCATATAGGTCCAGGAAAGCAATCATGTGGGTGATGAGAAAGATAACAAGGCAATGCAGAGACTGAAGGAGGAGCAGATGCAGCAAGGCTGCTGAACTGGTGTGCACAGCAGTCAGGGGCTAAAAGAGGTGGTGAACAAAGCCATGATCTGGTGCCACAGGTTTTGTGACACGCAGAAAAATTCTTGCTCCCTGGTCCCAAAATGCAGCATGGGTATGTTGGGCTCTTTCCCCTTTCCACATCAGGAACTGAAATTCTGCAAGGGTGCATTTGCCTGGATTCTCATTCAGGCAAAAGCCATATACAGACTGGAGTAGGGAACTAGCCTGGATGGTTCCCTGCTCCAGCCTGTACATGGCTTTTAGAGGCCCAACTTGGCAGGATAGGTAATGAAAATAGTGTTCAGTTTTAACAAGTTATTCATAGTCAAACATTTGGATGAAATGAAGCAAACTCTTCTTGCCCTCGCTTCCGCACGTATCTGATCTTCTGACTTGAGAATGACCAGGATATATCCTACCAGCCTTGGTATTCAGCTGAAAATATTTTATTAAATTTTTAGACAGTTAGGAAATGCCATTGTCTTTGATGGCATTTCTCTCACAAAACGTATTATCTTTTGAACACAGTCTCTGTACTGTTGATATTAAAACATTGTCTGTTCACTTCAGTTGCATGAATGTCACTCCATCTCGTTGTTGTACTTGTCCAGAGACAGCTTGACACGTCTAGATATTAGTCATTCTTGCTTTGTTGTCATATTGCTTCTCAATGGGAAGAAAGACAATCAAAAAGAGAGCAGAGGAAACATTATCTAACTGGATTTAAAGTGCTCTCTGTAACTTTTCTTAATGCTCTATACAGAACCATTTGGCATTTATAAATCAGCAATATAGGACCAGGAAGTTAGAGTCCAGAAAAACCTAGTACCTTCCTTATTCCTTCTAGTAGAGCAAGGCAAGACTGATTCCTGTGCTGAGCCAAGCTTGTTTTATTTAAGCACATGGCCTTCTGTGCAGAGCTGTGAGAGCTGGCTCACCATGGCACTGAATGCTTGGTACCAGTCTGGATGCTTTGTGTGGAGTCCATACGTTGTCCTGCTTTTGGCCTGTGATGTTGGCAGCTATTGAGAAAGAGGACCCAGGGGTAGGTTATTCATAATATCTAACAGATACTGGGGCACCTAGTGAGGCCTGAAGCCCACTCAAGTGGCCTGAATCTCATGAAGATGGATAAAGGGAAAGAGACCAGACTAGGAAAAGTAGAGTCCTATCCTTTAGAATGCCTCCACAGAAATCATGATGCCATCTTCTGGTCAGAGTGTCTTTATGGATCAGAAGAGTAGTAAGGGCAAAGAACATCACATCCCAAATCCCTTTATCTGCAGAGAAAGATGACTGGAGTCAATGCTGAGTGCTCTTTAAAATCTCCCTCAGTATCTTGTGCGCAGGTATGCACTTAGGCTGCAATCCTGTGCAGTCTGAGTCAGGAAAGTAGCTCTGACCTTTTATGTGCAGTTTCAACAAAGCAGATGAGATAAGCCTGTGGGTGGCCTTCTGTCACTGATGAAAGCCAGCCCCGTGGCCTGAGGAAAATAAGGGAGTAGCAGCTAGCTTGGCTACTTCTCAGCTGTGGAGATTAAGAAGCCTGGGAGATTCATGGAAGTCCTGCTTTGTACCTCCTTGCATTTTCCAGCTATGGAATAAGTACCCCTGTCTGGCTGAAAGGACGCTAGATGAGGTCCACAGGTCCTTCTGCTTGATATGTTAGAATTAGGGTTTTCCATCCAGAATCTCACCATGAAGTGTGAAAGCTCATGGCTCATTCTCGCAAATGCTTCTGAGGTTCCAAAAATGAGGCTTTGGTTTAAAACAGTTGCAGATAGTCATGGCAAATAGGTAGGAGTTCTGTCCACCATTGCAAGGCAAAGAAACATGGTGGAGTAGCTTTAGTGCGTGGACCTGGGGTCCAGGTAAGAATGGGCTGGCTTGCCCATTGGCATGGTACAGATAGCTTGGTACCAGGTCTTTCACCTGCACGTGACGGGGAGATACCCTTGCGGAAGAACTGTCTCCCCAGGAACTTCCTTCCTAAATGGTTTTACATGTATTCAGTAATACCACATAGAGAAATGGAGGGTTCATCTTCCTTTGATTATTCTGGTTTGGGTTTATTTTCTGCACAACAGGGTGTTCAACTAGATCTCAGCCTCAAAGCGGAGATCTGTTTCAGCTGTGGGACTGTCCATCTGCCTCAAGTTAAGCATGCATCCCAAAACCCTCCTGGTCTGGAGCTTGAACATGCTCCTGCTGCTTTCATGTCCCTGGCAATTCACTTACTTGAGAGATATCATGACGATAAAAAAAATTTGTTTTATGTCATCATAGTGGGCACAAAGGAGGTAATTGGGCTTTTGTTTGTAGCACATCATTAACACAGGATTTAGGGAGTCATCCTGTGGTCACTGGAGTCCTGGACAGAGCTGTCCGTGGAGAGAGGACAAATCAGACCCAGACTGGATAAGAAAGTTACACGGCATTTCCAGCAGAAATGGTCACCCTAACTGATATGGGTTGGACATTCTTTCAGCTTCTCAAGATTACCCGTCCTGCAAAGCTAGGTGCAATAGCCATGACTAAGGGGCTATTAGCCCCCTCTCCCCACCCCAAAATGCTGTTTCAGCAAATAAATTCAGCATTAAATATTGTCAAGCTAGAGTTGTGCCATTTCCATTTCCTGGAACAAGTAGAAAGCATATTTATTGGCTTTTTTTTTTTTTTTAAAATCCTGATGAGAAACAGAAGTAATTTTCCTCAATATTTAGTAGGGAGAAAGAAAATTCCCAGTTGACTGAAAGCAAAGCAAGTGCTGACTAAAAGAAAATTACTGATGAAAATAGTGTTGGAAAAGAAACTTAATTTCAGCTCTGCTGCACTGATGAGCTGACAAGAAGGAAGAATCTCTGCAGTCAAGTAAAGGATAATCACTGACAGGCTCATATCCAGCTACGTGGTCTATAAAGAGAACTCAAGGCTAATGCAAAGTTGCATGAAACATTTTCAGTGTGCTTTTTCTTTGATTGTCCTGGGACATTTGAAGCAAACTGTCTATGTAAATCTTCGCAGGATCTGAGCTTTAAATGCCTTGAGGCAGGGGCAGTCATTTGCTGTTGCACGTCTGTGTAGCAAATAACCCAGAAGGATCACTAGTGTCTTGCTGCCGTGCAAGGACGTTCAAATGCTCCTCAGAAGTCAGGTCTGAATGGGTTGGCACATGCACAGCAATTCTGTGGTGACACAAATGCCTGACCGGAGCTCCACCACCCCGAGGGAAAAAAAAAGCCCCACTGAAGTCGTTAATCAAAAATATGCGGTTTCCCTTGCGCTGGAGCTTCACTTCCATGATGGACTCTGGGGGCCTCTTTCTGCCTTAGTAACTGCAGGCAGATGTTCACCATGTATTTATTTGTTTTTACAAAAAACGGCCACCTTGCACACTGCTAAGACAACATTTTGTAACAAGTTAGTGTTGCCTACACTGTGTCTTGAACCCTGACAGCTTTGCTAGTATTTTTTCAGAACCAGTTAGAAAACCAGGACAAAACAAGTGTGTTCTCTCAGAAAATTCCTCTCCTCTTTGTGGAAATCTTGAATTATGGTTGCTAAAAAATCAGGATAGCTTTTCTCCCCCAAAGACATACTGAAAAAAACCATGCTAATTTAATGGATAAGCTGAATTCAATTTATTTCTGCCCATTTTAGATTTTCTCCAGTTATTCCACAGTGAAGTTGTCCCGATATTTCCTGGAAGACATCAGAAATCCACCTGTGTAAACTGAAGGTTTACCATTGTGGATCCCTCCTGGGGGCTCAAACTTCCCAGCTGCTTCCCAGATGGATGCTTATGTGCACAGGAGCAGAATCCACCTGGGTTTCCAGGACCGCTTGCTCCTGCATCTCTCTTCCAACCCAGTGGAGGGCTTGAGAAGGAAGAGAAAAGGAGGAGAGAAGGGAAGGAAGAGAGAAGGGCAGGGCAG
>VYZM01010467.1:111067-171238 GCA_013398915.1 Dromas ardeola
GGGGAGGGTGGGTGGTCGGGGCTGTGCGCCGGGTGGGACGACCACCGGCGGGTGCTGACGGAGGAGGAGGAAGACCCCGGGATGAGCCACAGCCCGACGCTTCGCCTGCGTCTTGCGGGACGAGCTGCGCCGCTGGCGGCAGGACGGGCTCGCCTGGGGAGACTTCTGCCAGCATCCCTCGGTGGGGGGTAGCCTCTTGCCTTACTGATGAACGCCCGGAGTGGTGGAGCAGGTTCGGACCAGCAAATGGCCGTGCCCCTCAAGTGGAAACGCGGTTCTAAATTATGTTAGGTTTTGCTCATCCTCTAACGTCATCGGCCGGACTGTAGTAACCACGAGCAGCATGGGCTGACCTGGCTCCAGTGGGGTGGTAAGAGCAGCGGCCAGCGTGAAGCTTGTGAGCTGGGTGTCATTTCCATTAAAATTCAGACACTGACAAGAAGCGGTTCTTGCTGAAGTTTCTGAGACAAAAGTACCGAAAATCATGTAGGAAAAGCCTTCCTGAAGTTACTTTGTCTTAATGCTTCTGTTAGTGTTAACAGACCATCCATGCTGTCTGTTGGCATATGCTTGGACCTGAAAGGGACCTGACTGGAGGTGCTGTGCACCTGAGATGCTCCTGAGACATGTGCCTCGCCATTTGTGTTCATCTCCTGCCCCAGACAGGGTTACCTTCTCCAGAGCAGCTGTTGAGGGAGCTGGAAGCCCTTTGAAGTTGAGTGCAGACCTGCTGCACTGGGGAGGTGCCAAAGCCACAGTGGGCAAACTGCAGGGTAGGTGCGAGAAAGCTTTGCAACTCTGAAGAAGCTCTGCTCTGTGACCTTTCTTTTTTCTCTCACCTGCACATGCACCTACATATAGCCCCCTTGGTCTAGGGGTCTTGCTGCCTCCGGCTGAGTGTGCCGCCCCCCGCGCAGCCGTAGAGGCTGAGATGTCTCTTCCTAGCATTTAAGGCATTGCCGATTCAACCGTATGCCAAGCTACATGTCCCTCACTGGAGTTGTCCGCTTGAGCTCCTGTTAGACAGAGCTTAACCCTAACTTGGGGGAGGGTGCCTTACCAATTTGCTTGTGCCTGGAATGAGTTTGTTAACTGGATTTATAGGTGGCCAGCTGTGACACTGCCGTAAAGCCAGGTCAAGCCTATGGATCTGGTGCCCCCTTCCCCTTGAGGGCATAAAGTGCAAAAGCTGTGGGCTGGCATGAATCTACTGCAAGGGGCTAGTGAGAGCAAGAAGGAAGGGTACAGCCCCTGAGAGCCTGAGCAGCAGAAGTTGCACTTTTGGAAATGGGTGATTCCCTGATTTGGTGGGACACAGGGAATTTTCCTCAGGAGCCATTGACTGGACTTCTGCCAGTTACAGGCAAAACTGGAGGTAAAATGTGTTAATGGTATCTCATTACCTGCTGATTAGTCTGCCATTAAAATGTGAGACCACCTGTAGTTCTGGTATTGGCAGGCTGTTCCCTAGGGTCACTGTGACAGTGGTGGTAACCACACTGTCTAGGAATGGCAGCATCTGCCTTATTTGCAGAGCTGTTGAGTGTATTCTTATGAATATTTACACCAAACCCTTGGGAAAAAAACATTCCTCCTTGTCCCTGCATCAGCAGGGAGGGCTTTTTTGTTTGTTTTTATCTTATTTTTTTATGGGATCTCCTTCCTTACCCCTCTAGATTACAGATACACCTTTCTTCTTTTTGGCAGGTTGCCTAGAGCTTCTGTCATGAAAGAAATAATGTGCATCAGTGCCTGAAAGAGAGAAGGTGCTATTTTAAGAAATGAACATACAATACTTCAGGGGACTTTCTCATCATCACTCCAAATTATAGTTAGTTATAGAAATAGTTAGAATATAGTTAGTATATAGAAAGCCGTAACAAACAATGTACCCCATCATTTTTATTTTTTTTTTTAGTAGGAAAAAAGGCTTTGAAAACTGTTAATGTAAAATAAAGTATGCTGGAATGCTTTGGGTTATCTTCCAGTTACTAAGTAATGTGGTCTGGTGGTACTTTCTTTTTGCTTAACATTGGAGTGTATAGGTAAATTTAAAGCCAGAATCCAGGGGTTAACAGCAGAATGCTTGTGGCTGTAGCTGGTTAGTATTTTATGATGTTGTTCCTGATAGGGGACCAATTAATTTAAATGTCTGCCTTTCCCCGTATATGCACTTCAGCTGAGCAAGTAATCTGTCTGCTCTCAACCTTTGACTTTTTAGTTAATAATTTTATCTTTATTTTTCATTTCTGGCAAATGGAGACTGAATGTGTGTTCTTTTAATAGTTGTAGCTGGTGCAGTGTGTATCCCCAGGTGAGTTCTGCTTACAGTCTTAAGCTGAGTTCGAGAGCATCAGTAATACAGCTGAGCAAAAGCTGAAGAGAATGGATGTTAAAAATTTGCCTACCATTTCTGTGTGCGTTACTGTAGTTGCACGGGGCACTTTACATGGTGAGTAAAGGCACAATCTTTGCCTTAATTAGGTATAAATGAACATGACAAGATACAGCACCAGGGTAGATAAGAGGTAGGGAAAAAGCCATATAGGGAGGGTTATAGGGCTGCCTGCCTAGGTGAAATATTGCGCGCCACATGCTCTGGCTTCTGTATCAAGCAGAAAAATGTCAGAGAATATTGTGGGTTGAGAAACAGTGCAATCCTGGGCTGAAGTTTGGAAGATATGGCTACGGGGCCAAGTGGTAGGGATGAGGGTTAGAGGTCCTGAAAGACACTGAAACCACAGAGGGGCACCTACCTGCACAGCGAGTTACACACTTTGTGCTGCAAAAATGTATAGTCTATGTAGATGAGACAGACGGAAGATGGAAGGAAGCAGAAGTGATGTAGAAGGAAGCAGACCTGGTGTAGACTTTCCATTGTCTGGCGTTCACATCCAGTTCCTCAATCTTTGGACAGGAGTTTTCCTTCCCCTCCGAACCTCTGTTCCCCACATCACCACAACCTTACCTCCTGAATTTTTTTGGTTTCTAAACTCCCATGCTCTTCTCTGAGACATTCAGAGTGCTGACACAAGATGCATTCTTTGTTCCTCGTGGTTTTTGCTGCATTATTTCCTGGTTGTTTATCATAATTCTGCTCTTGACAGTCAGTACATCATTTAACCCAATTTGAGTTAGTTTCTCAGATGAAAGATGACACTTTCTGTGATCATCTTTGTCACCACTCTTCCCACAGAATCGTTGCTTCCTCACCTGAAATAATGCATGATGTCTGACAAATGCAGCAGTATTTGCTTATTTGAAGTCTACAGGTTGCACCCTATGGTGGACCTATAAATACTGCTGGAAAGGCAAGTTGCTGGGGGTAGTTAAAATTAACAGAATCTGAGGCTTGGGTTTTCTTAAATCTTTAAAGAAGAAACCTATTGGAAAGATAATAAAAATACCTCTCGGTCAGAGCCTGTGTTCTGCTGAAGCAGATGGAAGGAAGGCAGGAGGTCATGGGAGTTTCCAGTGCCACCTGTGGACAACCAGCTATGTGCTTAGAGGGCAGATGTTGGGATATGGGACTAGCATGCTCTGGTTTCAGCTACTGATATGCAATGCATTGCTTTACTCTTCCTTTCTTTAAGTTTTTTGTTTGTTCACCTAGACTCTCCCTCAGCTCCTGAAGAAAAACCCTTGATTTGCACCATGCTTTTCCAGGATTCCTGCAATGCCTGACACTGTTGTCCCCTCATTTTGGTGAAGCGTTGTCTGGCCTTATATGCCCCCGTTGCACCTTACGGTGGGCAGTGGAGTTTGTCCCCTGTGCAGCCCTGGTTGGGAAGGGAGGCTTTCCCATCCTTGTTGTAGGGAGTGGATCCCATAGGTCCTACTGCGTTGTCTCTGTGACAGTGTCAGCTTGAGCAGCTCCTTTTCCTTCTCCCTCATTCCCCTGCTGGTTGGGGAAAAGTCTTTCTCTTTCCTCTTTTTTTTGTTCCAAGGAATTTTTTGCCTGTGCTGATACCCTTAATCAGTTCTCAGCCAGCTGTTGTTCACCTGGGGGGGTGAGGCAGGGGAACAGGCACTGTGCCATAGTGCTGAGTATTCAGAAATACCTTGATCTGGGACTGTGTAGTGGGAGGCTAAACTTGAGGCACAGTGGAGGTGTGGTGTGGCTAGTGTGACACTGCCTCAGATCGTGGTGTGGCCACTGGGAGACCAGTGTTCTCATGCAGGGCTGCTGCTGTCTTTCTTCAGCTGCCCTGCTATTTCTTCCCTTTGCTCCTAGTTTTTCCCCTCACAAGTAATGCATTGAGTACCACCTGTAAACTGGAGAGTGGAAACAGAAATATGCATCTTGATCTATACGCAAACCAGACTTTTTGTTGTTTTGCTGAAAGTGAAATTCTTGGAGCTATACAACCCAGCTTACTTAAGCCTCCAATTTGACTGTAATTTTTGCTGGTTTTAAAGCATCCCTTTCTGATGTAACAGCTATGTAGAAGGATCCTACTGCAAAGGAAAATTTGGTTGTAGCATCTTTACCTACTGCATTCACTCAGGGAAGTGAGGCGAGAGAGAGGTGCTGCCAGTGGTGGCATATGCTGTGATGCTGAACAAGCCTTGGCACTGTTCCTGTGCTATCTCACAGCCACCTAGAGCATTGTTTTGTGGCTTCCCTTTTATGGTCTTGGAGAGAGATTATACCTGTGCTTTTACCTCTCTGAAGCTGCAGTGAAACGTGTGAGCTCCAGGAGGTGCACAGAGAGTGCCAGAAGGTAGAGCAGGGGAAGCACAGACCTGCTCAGGCACACCAAGGACTTCGCCCCATCCCCTCTCACACAAAGCAGTAGTGGGCTGTTTGCAGGGCTCTGCAGGGTCTGGGGAGGTTTCACAGCCCCTTACGCTCTCTCAAAGCAATTCCAAGAAGGGAGACCTGGATAGTGCTTGTGGTGTGTTGCCAAATTCATGACTGCTCCTGTTGGTGTGAAAGTGCCAGCAAGAGTGCCCACCTGCTCTGCTTTGCCAGGTCTCAGTCTCTAGGACTGTGTGAGAAGTTTTGCTAGGTCTCAGCCTGCTTCCTTCTGCCTGTTCTGCAGGCTCTTTAAAGGAAGGCTTTATTTGCTCTGTGCCTGATGGTCTGTGTGATTTCCTCAGTGATACCACTGGCAGTATTACTCTGCTTTCAGTATCCAGTTGTGAAAGTTTGCAGAGCAAAAAAAGCGAGAGTGCAATGCTAAACACTTTTCTAGCTGGGCTGTGTGTAGTAGTCTGGAGCAGTGCTGGTGATCTGCGTTAAAGCCTGGTACCATCCATCTGGGCTTGAGCCTTCTGGCTGGGTTTATTCAGGAGCTGAATTGAAGTTTTAAGCAGGCTGGTGACCAGTTGTTCCTTCGATTCTTTGCAGTCGTAGCTGTTCTTGTGCGCTGCCAGTACATGATCAGACTTGTGCGAAGTGAAGGACTGTTGACCTCCTGACCTCATGCCTGTTCCAGGTGCCTCTTCTGTCTTTTTGCTTCCTTGTACTTCTGGTCCTTCCTCCTTGCTGGCTGATAACTACTTCCAGTCCATTTCTCACCACAGCAGTGTCTCCTTCCATTTTTGCCTCCTGACAAATGACAGGAAGGAACCCGGTCTCGTTTTCCCTCCTATTTTACTTTGTGTATTCATTTTCCTCTTTTCTTCCTGGGTCTCTGCCAGATTCACACTCATGTGTTGCCCTGTACTGTCTTTACCCTCGGTGCTGCATCATGTTTATTCTCCCTTCTTCCCATGGTCTTCAGGAGAGTTTTTATGGTTTGTAATTCAGGAGTGCATTTCAGGACTGTCCTACAGGGTCCAGAGTTGTAGCATGGTGTTACCGAGGTCTGAGGTATCCCTCGGACTCTCAACATCCTGCAGAAGTGTCTGAAGAGCTCTTTGGATTACACTTGGTTTGTCAGTCTGTGCTGGTAAGCTGGACTGGTCGCAGCACTTTGCTGAAGTACTGCCTGATCTGTGGCCTGGGTTTGATGTAGAGAACTGCTGGAGAAGATTGTCCGGGACAAGCCATTGCAGAGCAGTCTTTAGGATTAACCTTTCTGACCCTGGGCCTTTAGTATCAGAAATTTATAGGCAGTGTGCTTTTAGTAAATTCCTCCAAGCAACCTGTTCTGCATTTGGCAGTCAGGCGGGCTTCTTAGATCAGCACACATGCACACATAGCCTCAGACCTGAGGTTAGAGTAATCTGCTGGCTAAAGGCTGACCAGATGTTTGAGTGCATCTGGAAGCCTGTCCTCTTACTTAGACATGCAAAGGCTGCCTCTTCCTGTCTGCGCAGACAGATAGAAACTGTTTGTGTCCATCGCTCCAGTAAAGACCACTGCACCAGTGGGGTGATGGAGGTCATGCCTGCTGCTGGTGTGAAGTGACTTGGCAGGATCCAAGCAGGATTCATTTTGCCCCATCTGCTCTCCTGTCCGGCGGGATTGCTTGGGCCTTGAGCACAGCCCTGTACTCTGGTATTCCTGGGCATGCTGTGAGGAACATTTTGCAGTGCAACAAACTTAGTCTGATACTGACTTTCTGATGGCTGTGGGTTTTGAGAGATTTTAAAAGCTAATCTAAAGAAAGCAGCTTTTTCATCCTCTGTGTTTAAATGAGTATGCCCTGGAACCACAGTCCAAGTTTGGCCTGCAGAAGTTCTTCCCCTATGTTCCAAGGTATTGCATGAGCTTCTGTGCTCCTTAAGAAGGAGGTGAACTGGGCTGTGAGGGGTCTTGCTGTGTGTCTGTCTGTCCATGTGCTACATCCCTGTGAAACTGTATTTCTGCCTGCTCCAGCAAGTCTGCCTGTCAGCCGTGTTCTGTGTCACTCGTTTGTTTGGTGTCTCGCTCCAAGTGGAAAGTTCTCACAAGATGCTGTGGCACCCTCTGACTAGGTGTCACAGTAGTTTCTTTGATGAAAGGTGCCTTGCTGTGCTGAAGTGAGAGGCGTCAAGGTGAAGGTGATTGAAACCCTGCTGTCCTGTTCTGCTTCAGCAAAGTGGTGCCAGCTTTTGACTTGATAAAAGGTGTGAGCAGGATAAGTGTCTTGCCTGGAGCATGGCCTGCTTGGGCTATGCTCTGCTGCTGGTTTTGGCAGACATCCGAGGTATAAGCCCGGGTGGCGTTACTGTTAAGAAGACCCAGTGTCACCTTTGAGGAGGAGAAAGCCAAGGCCAATCTTCTTGTGTTTTTAATTAATGAAAATTTACCTCAGGACCTGAGAAAAGGGATTGTCAAAGAGGACTCTGTGTGAGCAAAGCCGCTTTAGGAAAAGTCCATGCTGGCAAGTTGCTGAGCCAGGTGACCTGCTGGCTTGGCACCATGTTTTCCTTAAGCCCTGTACTGCAGTGGCCCAGCATAAATGTCTGTACTTACGCAGCTGTGTCTCCCTCTCCCCCAGCAAAGCGAGCTGAACTCCTTCCTGTGGACCATCAAGAGAGATCCCCCGTCTTACTTCTTTGGCACCATCCATGTCCCATACACTCGTGTCTGGGATTTCATCCCAGAGAACTCCAAGAAGGCTTTCCAGCAGAGCCACATCGTGTACTTTGAGCTGGACCTCACCGACCCCTACACCATCTCAGCTCTCACCAGCTGCCAGCTCCTGCCACAGGGGGAGAACCTCCAGGACGTGCTGCCCCGTGACATCTACCGCCGCCTCAAGCGGCACCTGGAGTACGTCAAGCTCATGATGCCATCCTGGATGACCCCAGACCAGCGGGGCAAAGGGCTGTACGCAGACTACCTCTTCAATGCCATTGCTGGCAACTGGGAGCGGAAGAGGCCAGTGTGGGTGATGCTGATGGTGAACTCTCTGACAGAGGTAGACATCAAGTCACGAGGTGTGCCCGTCCTGGATCTGTACCTGGCCCAGGAAGCGGAGCGGCTGAGGAAGCAAACGGGCGCTGTGGAGAAAGTGGAGGAGCAGTGCCACCCGCTCAATGGGCTGAATTTCTCCCAGGTGAGACGGAGTGGTGTGCAGGGTGCCAGGCTGGCTGCTCGGGTGGCTATCCCAGCAGCAAGAGCACAGGCTGGGACGTGAGGTAAGTGCTCTCTATCCAGAGACTCTCACGTTTGCTCCGTGCAGCCCATGCCTTTGCCTGTGCCCTGAGGAGAGTTTGCTAGCTGTAGGAGTTCAGGCTACATCCTAAACTCACTTAGACCTGGCCTGGGCAGACCCCTCTCCTCTTCCCTGGGCAGCCTGGGGCAGGCTCCACCCCAAGAGACACAGGACCTTTCGATGTCTGCTCTCTGACCCTGGCTGAGCTGCCCTGCAGGAGCCCAGGACAGGCTGCAGCTCAGTGTCTAAACTTATTTTTGTTAAGACGAAAATTGTGATCACTTGGGGGAAGCACGGGTGCTGTGAGTAAAGCTGAGAAGTAAACACTGGTTGGAAAAGTATCCCAGTGGACCTCTCAGTGCCCTCAGAGATAGGGGCCCATCCTATGCATTGGGAAAAGTGTTTGGTTTTGGTTTTTTCTCTTCTTTTGAGACCAAGTGAGGGTCAGCACAGCTTCCTGCAGGGAGCTCCACAGGCTAGTGCAGGCCCTTGTGCAAGTGCCTTTGTGTTGGCAAATGAGCTGGAGTTTAGCACCGTTGTTCATACAGTGTCACACCAGGCAAGTAGAACAACTTCTGTGTTGTCCGTGTGTTGCATGGGGTGGTTTTGGCCTCTCCTCTCTGAACTGAATACACCAGGGAGCAGTGTCTCTCTCTGCCTGCCCAGTGGGATCACAAGCAGGCGTAAGGTTGCTCTCTGGCCTGGGATACCTTTGCTGCGGGGAGGTGCTAGTTTGGGGAGAGGCAGGGGCGTTTGCTTAGCAACAGGTAAGACCTGCTGTTGCAGCATGTCCTGGTAGTCCAAGGTAGGACAACCTTTGGTCATGGGGCTGGGAAGTTTTGACTGATGCCTGACCCTTTCCCTTGCACCCTGAAGCCTATCCCGTTGCCGATGCAGTTTCCCATGCTGGAAGGGAACGAGCAGAAGGGGAGGTGCAGCCCAGCAAGGGGAGGGCAGCAGTTCAGGGCAGGTGTCAGAAGTGCTGTTACCCTGGCCAGTCTTGGCAGGGGACCATAGTGCAGGGAATAGCATGGCAGCCCAGAGTGCATCACTTGTGCAGTCCTTAACTGCAGGCAGGGCATCTGCACTCCTCTCTTTGCTTGTTTGGAGCTGGGCAACCTCATTCACATCTCCAGTTTTTTGCTTAACTGTGCTTTGAACCCTTGCACTGTAGCTGTTTGCTCACAGCTACTCTAGGAATGTGCTGGGAAGGCCCACCTCTTCCACCTCTTATCCGGTTGAGGCTTTATTAACATTATTACCCACATTTTTCTTTTTCTGACACTGGCCCTGTGGTTTATCATGATGGGGGGTCTGGGATGTGCTTTCTCCGTTGCCTTGTAAGATAGTGGTAGGGAGGCTGAGAAATATGGATTGCAAATCATGTCCCCGTTAAGCTCATGCAACGGTTGGCACTTAATGTAGGCCCTCACACAGCTTTCTTCAAAGAGCAGCTGTTGCTGTCCTATTTTGCAGGTACAATAAATACCATGTGAGCTGGGAAGCTGCATGGCTGGGGACACAGAGCTGCAATATCCAGAGTTGCCCAGCCTGGTGAGGTTTGTTGTGAGAGCCCAGCTGAGAGGGTCAGGGTAACCAGAACTGGAGGAGAAACTTAGCTCTAGTTGGGAAAATCAGAGCCACATGATTACCCCATGGTGGGTGGAGAAGTGTATGTGGATCATGTGAGCTGCGAGTCCCCTCACGCCTGCTCACTTCCAGGGGGAAGGAGGATGCTGTCCCTTGAGGGAGCAGGTATGGAGCAGCTACAGCACCACAAAGTCACACCCTCACTTCTGCCCACTACTAGGTTTCCAATACAGGCAGCTCAAGGTAACGGAGAACCAGAGGCAGGTGATTTTTATGTTTCTAAGCCAATTTTGTGGTTGTTTCAGAACCTGACTTGTGAACTGTCATGGTTGGCAATTCTGTAAATCTTTTATTTCAGAGCTTTCTTCTCAGTTTGTTTGGGTATTTGAGTTAATTATGTGTTTAATGTAAACCAAACAAAGACTTTGAAATAGGCCCTTTGAAAATTATTTCCTTTGGTATTGTGCTGCTGTCTGGGAACCCCCAGTATCAGACCCATTTCTGTGTCTGCCTTTCACATGAGTGAACACACAGGGGTGACTTACAAACTTCTGCTGGGGAAATGGGGACAAAAAAACATAAGAAATGGTCTAATCCTGTGCAAGAAATGCCTTTTTTTATCGCAGCAGAGTTGCAGAGAGATTATTTACTTGGCAGAGAAGCAAGTTTAGGGCTCTCAGTTTGTTTCTGCATAGGGTTTGCTCTTCCTTTCACTTACGACATGGTTGTATGATCTGTGAGGAGGACTCACAGGCCACTTACAAGCAATACATTGTTATTAACTAGGTCCCTCTTTTGATGCATACTATTGGACAAGGCCTGGTCGGTCTTGCAGGTGAAGGTCTGGCACAGTTTATCATTGATTCCCTCCATCAGGTTGCACAGTGACCAGTAACTGCAAAGTGCAGGCAAACCCAAGCTAGACACTTCCTTTTTGTCCTTGTGAGGAGACAGAGGAAAAAAATGAACAAAAAACCCCACACATGCAACAGCTAACGCTGCCTGTCACGGGGCTCTTTTTCTTTGACTGTATTTGTTCCAGTTTCCTCTTTATCTTTTGTTTTATGACTGTCATATTTTACCTCTCTGTTCTTGCTCAACTCAGGCTGGCAGGCCACATAGCCACGTCATAAAAGTATCATTTCTATATGGTACACAACGCTGTTTACACAATCTGTGAAATACTTTACTGCCTCCCCAATCTTCCTCTCTTGTTCCATGATCTATGCAACTTTAGGGAGTATGGAAAGATTAGTCTGTCTGCATGCCCAGGGCCATGGTGTTTATTTTCCTGCTTCATGCTGTTTCTCTCCTAGTTTGTCTTAAAGACTTTTTTCTCCCACCCTACCTTATTTCATGTGTAGTGCCTCTCTTGTTGCAATAACCTATAAAGATGCAGGTTTCATTTCTAACAGCATCTGGGTTTATAGAAGATAAAAAGCTTTGTAGCTGTACATAATCTGCCCCTGCTGACTTCCATCACTGGAGTCTGTCCCTCAGACCTCCCAGCTGTTCTTTTCAAGTTATGCATGTGCTTACATGTTCACTGGATTGGAGGTATTAGTTCTCCTGCCTAAAGCCCATGCAGTTTTGCTGTTGGCTCCAGCTGTCATGTCATGAACATCAGTTCGGTGTTGGCTCAGAAAATGAGGCGACCTTGGCCTTTACCGTGGCATGCACTTGTAAACAGGCTGTGCTTTGGAAAACTCAGGTGGTGTCCAGGCTGTGTTTCTCACACGCCAGTTTAAGCTTGAACACAAGAAGTTTGGGCTTGTATCTACCCCCTGTGTGGGTCCGAGGTTTAAGCGTGTAAACACTGTTCAGCCATCACCACTTCCTACACAAGACTCTGGCCAGGTTGGCTTCTCCAAGCTTCGGACACTTGATGGAAGATTCTACCTGTTAGCTGTTCTTGATTTGAGAATTGTTTTCCTCATGTGGATTTCCTGTGTCCAGAGCTTGGCACAGTACTCTGTTTCTGCCTGAGCATCTGAATACATGGCTACATCTTCAAAAGTAGTCTTCAAAGCTTCTTGGGTGGCAGTAGAAAGCAGGGAGCCACTAAGGACTGACTGCTCCTGAAACCCCGGCTCCAGCTCTTGGGCTGAGCACTTTCTTTTGCATATTTCAGGATACAGTTAGTTGCAGGTAGAAAGTAAAGCCAAGGCTTCTAGGATTGATCATTTTGTGTTAATTAGAGCAACCTCTGCAAGCAACAAAGCGCTGAGAGATTCCTGCTTTTCTCTGGAGGGTTACCAGCTCTTCCAAGTTCTGGACCACTAACTTGACTTTGAGAGCTGTAGACTCCTGGTTAGCAAATACAACTCTCCTGACATAACAGCAACATCATTTTTCTTGCTTTAACTATGGACTCACTTGGGTGAAAGGGTCACCCTTAATAGCCCCTGGTATAAAACTATTATTTAGGAGCTGCCCACATCTGTGGGGAAGCCAAGACACCACTGCCTTGTTACATGTGGAGGGGGGAGTTGGTTGGATTGTGTTTTTTCACCTTCTAAGGAAGTTCGAGAAACAGGAGTGATGGACTGCAATTAGGCCCGAAAGATATCATATGAAATTGGAGAGAATTGTGTTATTCTCCTCATTTCAAACAAAGAGCTTTTTTGCTCTGTTGGGTTGATCAATTATGATGTTTGTCTTTAATTTCCGGGGTGAGGAGGTCAGATCTGGCAGCGTTTCCATTCACAAGATCCTAGTTAAGGTTCACCTTTGACAATGGAGAACGTCAAAGAAAGACTGAGCAAGGAGAGGAAAACAGCACACGATGGGAGCTCTGCAAGGAGCAGTTCAGATCCAAACTTGGAGCAAAGCAAAGAGCAGTTGCTTGATGAAAGCGCTGACAAGAGGAGTAGAGCACTCACTGCTGAACAAGTTGGACGGGACACTACTTGCGGTAACCTGATTGCATCTTCTGCCCCGAGGGTGTAACTTCAAGATGTATGCGTCAGGAACAGCCCTCCCTCCCTAGGTGATGGGAACATCAGGGTTTTCTGCACATGAACTGGAGCTGAAAGAACTGAATTGATCCTATTTGCATCTTTGGCTGCTGGAGTCTGTGACCTAGATTTGTTTTTGTTTTCAGTTTGTGTGTAGGCACACCTGCAGCCTCCATGTCTAGACATCAGGGATGGGGAATGGGCTGGCTGGTGGGAACCAAAATAGTTAAGGCTTTGCATTTCTATTGTCATAATTAGAGTTTAATTAAGATCTTACTAACTACCTGGGGAGTTCAGGGTTCTTCCTGCGTGAGAGTAAAGGGGGAATTCAGTTGCTGATCTACTGTCTCCTCATTCAGAGGGGTGGAGACTTTGTTTCAAACAGCCTGGACTCTGCGGTAGGGCTTCAAAATCCCAAACTGCAGATTTTGCTGTGGTCATAACGGTTTGCACTGGTCATAATGTGCCATTATAAGCTCCTTGCATTTGCACTCTGCACGCCTATCAACTAGCTGGATTTTCCCATTAAAAATGCCCTTTGCTCAGCATTATCCCCCATAAACAGAAGACGTCGGGCGGTAAATGCTGCTTCGTCTCTCCTTGCAGCTCCCACAGATGGCCTCTTGCCTGTGGCTGGCTCCCAGTGTTACAGTGTGAGCATGCCAGTACTCTTTCCTCTATTTCCAGTTAGCAAGGGCTGGGCAATGAGTTACACACACTGCTCTGGGAGTGCTGTTCACTGGGTTATCCCACTTTCCTCTGACAAGTCAGCATTAGGCTGGTGGGATGGTTGTCAGACAGACTCCGTAACACTTGAGATCCTCTAGCTTTGGGTGAGAGTACTGTTGCTGCAGAGGAGCGTAGCCCTGTCAGCGGGCTGAGAGGGCCCCTGGGCATTGGAGGCCACACAAGGGAGCATGGAGAAGCTTTGGGCTGAATGCTTTTTGGGGCAACTCAACCGATAGTGAGGAGTGTGGAGAAGGGAGGGGGGATTGTGGGCATGACTTGTTCAGCTGGTCAGGCAGTCGGGTGCCTCCATGCTAAGCTTTGGTCTGCATATTCTCAGGTCTTGGTGGCCTGAAGCTGTGGCTCTGTTTGACACCTGATCCTGAGGGCTCGCTACTTACTGCCCATTACTAAACACAAAGTGTGGGACTGTATCTCCCAGCTTTTCCCTTGGACAGCAAGGTTGCAGCCGGTGTGGACAACCTGAAGGCACATGCCTACAAACTTGTAGAAGTCAACTTCCTTTCTGATCTAAGAACTAGACTGCATTGCTGTCACCCTCTCATCCAGCAGCTCTACGACAGTTCCTTTTTGGCCCAGACTGGATTGCCAGGTCCATGGGGATCCCACCTGGCTCCTGCATCCCAGTGACAGAGTTTCTGTCCCATGGCAGTGGTTCTGAAGACTAATTTTTAGTTTTCCTCAACAAACGTGGACACATTCAGGCCAAGAATACAGCTCAGCATCAGCTTTCAACTGTTTGATTTTGTGAGGGTTTGTATTCCACTAAAGAGCCCCTGCTATCAACTTTCTCTACCTTGTGCCAGTACTGCAACTGTAATCAGTTTGTCCTTTGATGTTCTTTTTGTTCAATGAAGCAAAGGGAAACCATTGAGCCTTTCCCAGCGGGGCATGTTTTCTACGTGTTAACTATTCCCTCAGCTCTTCCCAGGCCTAGCAGCATCTGTCTTGCGTCGTGGCAGTCACGCGTGTACTTGGTGCAGTGGTATTGTCACTATCCTCGTTTTCCCTTGTTTATGCATCTGAGTTTGTCTGTGGCTGTTTCAGGCACAATGGTTTTCTGAGAGCTCGTGCTTGGGGGATTCAAGGTCCTTTTTACTCTTGCATCTTCCCAGGGAAGAGAGAGCATTACCCTTATTGTTGTGGTCCAGTCCCTGTCTGCTCTGTGTCCAAAACAAACTGCAAGCCAGCAGACAATATTTGTTTTAACAAGAAATCCAGATTACACAGCACCTCTGCTCTCTTCCCTGAATTATTTTGCTCCTCTGACCTTTGTTTTATCTGCAAAATCCATTAATCATAAAGTTGGGGTGGTTGCGGTTTTTTGCTCTCTGGGTTGTTGAATGCTGTATGGCAAAGAACTTCCCCTGCAGAGGTCTTCAGTAGTTTACACAGCTGTTTCTCACCTGCACTTACATTTTCAGGTCTACTAACTACCACTTCTGTTTCCCATGTCTTCAGTAAGTGACGTGTTGGTTTTGTATTTCTCTAAAGTCCTACTGCCATACACTCTATTCAGAAGTCTGTTCACTGATGCTATTGCCGTTACCAAGTAAACTTGAAAGCTTGCAAAAAGCTGTCAGGATTTTTGGAAAAGGTATGGTTTCCATTATCCTTATTGACTTGCAATTTTCTATAATCTTATAATTATTTCCTATAATCTTCATGAAGGCTTTTATTAGATAGTTAGAAATGTTGATTACAAGTAGGATGAGGAGGCTGAAAAACAATTTTAAGATATCTGTTGCTTTATCTGGCCTAATGCAGAAAGGGAGCAGTGGGAACAATTCTTCGTTGCTTTTCATAACAGAGGAAAGATTGGATCCCTCAATAAAACTATTATCAGGCAGCAGGTTTAGCAGGTAGATGCATGCCCACGCAAGACATCATTCATTTCTGGCATGTGATGGATGAAGGATGCTCAGACACCAAGTTGTGTGAACAGTTTCAAAGGGATTAAACAGATGGATGAAGGATAGTCAGACCAGGGAGTTTCATACATGTGCCAAGTGTCACCTCTGGCTCAAGACAGGCCTCAGCCCCTGACAGCTTGAACTGAGGGCAGGTGCTAGAGGAAGGGCCGCTCTGTAGGTTCTCTGCTGTTGTTTGAGGTAGGTCACTGGTCTTCTGCCCTGCTGGGGCAGGTGTGGGAAGAGCATTCCCAAAATATAACTGAGGCTGCATTTCCCAGAGGGGTGGCTGAAGTGAGCAGCTGAAACACAGGACATGACTTTCCTCTGGTGATGTTGAGCTATGCGTGCAGTGCTGGTGGGGACAGAGCGTGCCCTGGCTAAGTGTCCAGTGTGGGACTCACCTGGTGCCAGGCTCTGCTGAGAGTGCTGGTAGCTGGCTGCCTGCTCTCCTTCCTCCTGGTCATCCTGCTTGCTTTCGGAAGAGAGATACCAGGGCAAACTGGGCTTCTGGGTTAGTATTGCCGTCACCCCTGCATGTGCTGTGCTCTCGGAAAGTAACAACTCTTCCTGCCGGGTTGCCAGGTGAGATGGTGCTCCCAGGGGTGCAACCGCCCATTTCCTTCCAAAGCCTGAGCCTGGCACGTGTGACAGTCCTGTACGCAGCATCTGCAGTCTGGGCTATGCACTGTCTGTCCTGTCTCCTGGAGCATGCAGGCTGTGCAGGCGGATGCTTGGAGACTCAGCCTGAGACAAGTGGCAGTGAAAGCTGGTGCTCAGACACAACATCTTTTAGACTCCTTCAGGTCACTGAAAGGAGGAGGTGGGCTTGGAAGTTGATAAGGAACAGGTCAGCCAACCTAAACTTGGCAGTGTCCCTGCTGGAGCACTCAGATATTCACGTTTCCTTCCTTTTCATGAGGCTTATCATTTTGAGCACGAAGTGGTCAAATGTGAACAGACAAGCACATCGTGAGTAGTAGTTGGCTGTGCAGTCTGAAACCAGGGAGAGGTTTATGAAGAGATCCATCCATGCAACTTAAGAACAGTCCTGTCAATTAAAACCAAATGTGTAAGTGTTTAGTCTGCAATTTACTGTGATCACAATCCTGTCATAGAACTGTGTAAGGGAAGATCAGGTAGCTGGCCGTGTGCATTTCTCCGTTTCTTTGGTCTAACAAGATTAGCAGGATTGCCAGAACTCAAATTAATCTTTGACAAAAAAAGATACACTGTTTCTGACTTGACTTACGTGAAGATCATGCAGTAAATGCATTAGAGGAACATTCTAGCAAATATTTTTTTTTTAATGTCAGCTTTTATGTGTTTTTGTGTTGACCTACTTTGCTTGTGAGCATGGTTCTTTTTGCACAGAGGCTGCATCATCAGTGGACTCAGTGCTAGAGTGTGATTTTCATCTTATTTACTCAAACCCTTAATTTCTGCAAATAAATCAGTGCTACTTGGTCCAGACAGCAAGCATCATCCTGTGGGTGTTCTCCCCTCTGCCATGCACCCGGAAGGACAGGTACATTATGTCAGAATCCAATGGTAGAGAAAGCTCACACAGCTTGGCTTTCCACAGTTGTGCAGGATCAGCACAAAACTAACTCTCTCGGGTCTTTCACTAGACATCTCTGGACTGTGCAGCTTTGGGAAAGCTTGGCACTGTTTGTTTGACCAGGGCTGTCCCAGCAGGGAAGACAGGCCCTTAGCCAGCGCTAGACAGCAGAGGTTTCCTGCTGATGTTCTGAGCTCAGTTTTGAAGCTCTTACTTTTTTCTGGCCAAAGCAATGCATTCTGCTGGGAATGAGAAGGCTGTAATCATACAAGAACTCACCCTGACTTCCATGTGTGCCTGGGGAAATTCCTGTCCGTGGAATTTCAGGGTATCCCCCAAAGTGCAATCATACCAAATTCCTCTGTAGCTCTTTGAGAGAGGAACTGAAACCCTGTCACTCTTGGTATGTCTGGTAAAATGGTCTGTGGTGAGTTTTAGGGCTGAGATTTCTGTATTCAAGCAGTTGCAGACATCCTGGGGTGAGGTATATCTATACTGTCCTTGAGACCATGGTGGGTACCTGGTAGACAGGTAGTGTACCATTCAGTCTTGCATTGGTGAGAGGTGACTAAGCAGATCCATTCCTCGCAATCTGGCTGCTTGCTCCCAGCCTCTCACCAGTCTGTGCTCTGTGACAGCTTGAGTGTTTCAACAAATTGCACTGGGCACTGCATTTCCGGTTTCCCATGTGCCTGCACAAAGGTTTGACCCTGCAAAATGCAGGCATGCAAGGAGTGGTTGGGAGCTGCTGATGTAGACATTACTGATGAAGCAATTCATACAGTATGGCCTTAAATCTGGACTCCTGGACAGTCTCTGCTCCTCAGCCAGTGTACAGTAACTTGTTAGGCAAGGGTAGTTTGATCACAAGTTTCATCCCTGTGGGAATTTATAAGGCCCATTTGCTAAGATAAATGGGCTATTGCTACAGCTGGAGTCCAGTGGGATGAGTTGCATGTCTGGAATGCTAACAATAAAGTAGCTACAGCTATGCTTTCTAGGAAGGATGAAATGGAGAAACGAGGTGACACCATGTATCTTTTTTTTTGCTGTGAAGCTCTTGGTAAGTCAAAAGAAGACACAGAAAGCTCAAGGTTGTAGCTGATCAACAACAACACAGGGGATGGAAGTACTTGTTATCAGTCAGTTGCACAATGCCTGTGCAATGTCCTTGAAACTCTGCCAGAGGAGAAGAAAGACAAAAATTATGCTTCCATTTAGGTATTTCAGGTGTGTTTTTGCAGCACTGAAAGAAACCTATTCACCTGAAAAACATAGAGGTGAATAACATTCTATCTAGAAGGTATCATGGCTGGCTTGGAGTAATGCAATTTCATACTTCATCCAGGTTAATAAAAATGAATTAATCACTAAAGTGAAAAGGATATTTGCTTAGGTACAAGTAATCGTGACTGAACTTAATTTGCTGTGTGAAAAGTCCCAGCCAATGATATGTATGATTGGTGCTTTAAGGCGACCAATTTCCCCAAACTGAAAATAATTATAGGCCAAATAAAGTGGGAGGAAGAACTTAAGCAAAAAAATGTGAATGATAATTAGGAGTTGTTCAAGAATCCTATATTAGGTCCTGAGAAACCACAATTCTGCATTTGCAAAGATGAATTCTTTAGTTAAAATAAGCTGTTTTGGTTAACAAAGGAGACGAAAGCAGCAATAAGAAACCCAAAATGCAACAAATGGAAAAACAGAGGAAGCAACGTGGACAAGTAATCTGCAAGGAAATGCAGAGAATTGATGAGAGAACTGAACGGTAGCAATGAAGAGCCTTTGGGCATTGTGTTTGGAACAATAAGAAGGGGTTCTTTAAATGTATCAGGGATTCATTAAATACTACCAGTGGTACGGGCTCCGTACTGAACAGGGTTGCAAAATTGCTGCTTATGAAATACAAAAGGCAGAAATAACCAGTAACTATTTCTTGGTGTTTGGAAAGGAGAAGACTCTGTATTCATAGGTTGGTCATAAGGGAATATTTTCTGCTCCAGTAAGAAATTACTTCCAGTAATTAGGTAAAATATTAAACGTCAGTGTTTTTAAATGTACAAAACATTTAACAATAGTTAATTTACAGTCCAGAATATTTAGAGACTAAGCAAAGGAGCTCTTTGAATCATTCATATAGACACACCAAAAACTTAAGAGGAGTGGAAAAAAACTACTGTATCAGTATTATTCTGGGACAATAAGTGGGTAGCTTGTCAGGCTACCCAAACTTCAGTTTGCTTAAGGCATAAAAAAGCTGATAGGCTCTGCAGCTGGTAAAGAGATGAGGTAAGGCAGGATGATGCTCGCCAACTTCCCTTGAATGGAAAACTGGCCTTGTCAGACAGACGTGGTCCCACTCCTTGATAAGAGTATGATATTTGGTGATAAGAGTCATTGTGTTGACATAATCATACATAGATTTGAAGGCTTCTGACCTTGTTCCTGGTGGTACTCTGGTATAGGAGTACACACTAGACTAAATCAACATGGCGCATTGTAAACAGCCCAGGGGAAGTGATCATTCTCATAAAATGGCTGTAGGTGGAGAGAGAGTCATCCTCCACCAGGGAGGAGGTAAGCTAGAAGATACTTGTAAAGAAGTACTGAAGGTACCTGTTCCTGGCCCTGCATTATCCAGTGGTTTTGTTGGAGATGTAAATAGCAAATAATTGTTTGCACAAACATGGAGATCTTGCAGATGGAGGGAAGGTGAACAACAGATCAGTTATGGGAGCAGAGCTGAGTCATCTGGAAAGCTGGGCTTATCCAGTGCTGTTAAATGCAAGGTCATACACCTAGGAGCAATGCAGGGAGGTCAAGATAAAAAGGCTGGAGACCTTATCTGGAACACATTGATGATGCAAAGGGCTTGGAAGATAACTGGCTAACATGACTGTCAAGCCCAGTACTGCAGCTGAGGGGGGAGATTGAAGTCCTCAGGTGAGTGGTAGGACCAGGAGAGAAATGTGCTGGGGAGCCCAGTGCAGGAACGCTGCTTTATCCTGGTGTCAGCACTTCAGAGCGCATTGAAGAATTGAAGCAATGTCAGAAAAGAGCTACAGAATTAATCTGGGACCTGAAGACCATGCCTGCATAACAGGAGAGTAAAGAAGCTTGATCTACAAAGTTGTTTGTAGAGAAACTGACAAGTCTTTTCATGAGCATGCTGGGGTATCTGTCTGAGGAAGAGGGACAATGCAGCAAAAGCCTCAAGTCCAGTGGCCTAGCTGCTGAGGATGCACACTATCAGAATCAATATAATTGGTTTCTAGTGAAGGCAATTAGCCAGTTGAACAAATTTCCTTGGGACCCGGTGGAATTGCCATCATTCAGGTTTTAAATTGCTACCAAATAGCTGTCTGAAACAGAAAAGATTGCTAGGTAGTGTTCAAAGGCTGCTGATTCATGCATGGAATCAATGTGAGTTTTGTTCTGTCTTACAAGATACCAATTTGGGGCATTTAGACATCTGCAGTCAAGGCTAGACAAGCAGTTTCAAGGAGCTTCCAGATTCTTTTTTTTTTTTTTTTTTTTTGTAGATCTTCTCTGTAAATCAGGTTGAAGCTTCGTAAGTTTGTTGTCATTTCCAGTGTGACTTTCTTTATGCTAATCTGAAACCAGACTCTTTTGGTATTTGACAATGAGACATAGGACAAGAAATTACTCTAAAACAGAGCTGCTGTGACTTTAGCACAGGGGCAGGCAGGAGTTGGGGGGCAGCTGCAGATGAAAGCTGTGTGCTCCCTGCTGCACATCCTCTGCAAATGGGCTAAGCTTTTAGGAGCAGTGAAACACCACCACCAAGCAGAGGGCTCTATTGTGTGCTTGAGGTACTGGAGGCCTTTGCTATGAAATTCCAAATGCTCTCAGGCATCAGCCAAATGTGTGTGTATGTGTTAGAGGGATCAAAAGTCTTGTAGGGCATTCAGTGCAGAGGAAGGTCCCTAAGGAGCAAGCACCAGCTCTTCAAGCCTCTGTTTACCTGCTTAACAAGGAAAGAAGTTGGACCATAAGGCCATAATGCTGCCTGGAAGCCACATTTCTGCTCAGGCTAGTCGTTAGAGTTCAATGTCTCCTTCATCTCACTAAGCCTCTTCCTTAACCTCTGTGTTTTATATCTGTTCCAAGAGACTGTAAAGGGCAGGGACAGCTCACAAGGAACACCAGGCAGATGAATAGTGTTTTAAAAAGCACTTGTGTTGCCAGGTCCCTTTAGTCTGAGGTTATCCTGGAACACAAGAGGCTTTTCTTGGTGCTCCTGTGAAGATGGCTTGAGTTGGTCCCCAAAGCAGTGTTTTGCGGTAGTTACTAGAACAGCAACAGTGGTAGGGAACCTATGATGTATACAGGTAGGAAACTGAGGCATCAGTGATGCTGGTAAGTAGCAGAAGTTGCTCCTCTTGTTCATACTGTCTGAGAAAGCTACAGCTTGTATGCACAGTAGCATTGTAATGAATCCTCTGGGAATAATCCAGTTTCCTTTGCATAAAATTTGGTTGTTATTTTAAGCTAGTCCAGTTTGACATTAAGAGCTAAAATTTCCAGGCTGGATTCTTCAGTCTGCACTCAATCCTGGCCAGCTGGCCAAAGCAAGAATTGGAGCTCATGACCATTATTGCAAAACTGTTTCCAAAATGTCATCGTAGTGTGATTGTTAGAGATAGCATCCTGGATAGGTGGGGATGTCTCCTCTGTCCTGTGAGGATTCTGTGAGGATTGCAAACCTGGCAAAATGCATTGCCTTGCTCACTCAATTTTCAGGCTGGTAGCTTTCAAGGCCATTTAAGGTGTTCTGAAGACCTGTCTTGAATGTATCCATTCCCTGTCATGGTGGGTTAGGGAAGCCAGGTCGCCTGCATAGCAGCCCATTGTCTGTGGCTGCTGGAGCATAATGTTTTCATAACTTCCAGAAGTCACGGTCTCGCTGGAGAAAGTCCTTGAGAGAAAGTACTGTATTCTTTTTTCCAGTGTCATCATGTGTGATTGTGCACATGCGACAGCTAAGCAGACATCTAAAATTTAAAGGAATTGCATCCTTTGGCACCTAAGCGAATCAGAGGCTGTATGACTGAGACAGGAGAAAGAGAGGTGTTGCCAGGCACCGTTCTCTTTAAGAGATTGTCGTGGTTCAGCCTCAGCCGACAGCAAAGAACCACCGGCCGCTCTCTCGCCCCCTCACAGCCGTGGAGGGGAATCGGAAGAAAAAGGCAAAACTCGTGGGTTGAGACAAAGGCGGTTTAACAGAACAGCAAAGGGAACAGGAAAACACCAACAATAACAGTGACAGAGGAATATACAAACACGGTTACGGAACCACCGCCAGACCCGGGACTGCCCATCCCGCCCACCGCTTCGACTTCCCGCCCCCTCCCCCGGCAGCTCCCGGCTCCAGTCTGGGCAGGCTCACCTGGGATGGAATACCTGTGTCCCTGCCAGGGCCTGGGGAGAATTAACCCTATCCCTGCTGGAACCAGGACAGAGATGTGTGCTGGTCCATTATTGATTCTTCTCTATACCCTTCTGTTAGCGATGTCTCTCTGGAAGGAGCCACCCTGCAGGCTCGTTGCTGGGCGCAGTGCTGGTGGCGTGGAAGGGGATGTGCAGCACTGTATGCTGCATAAAGAAGGCTCCCAGGCAATGCAGCAGAGTGATGGTGGTGACTTGTGGTATCTGCCTAGCCTACACAGTTGTGATCCCATGTCCCACATGCTTTTCTGTTATTACTCTTAAGATAGGTGCTGGAGATCTCTGGAGAGGCTGTTTGTCTACATCTGTAGAAAACGATCAGGTGGCTGGAGAGCTGCTACTTGGTGTTAGATCTCCCCAAATAAAGGGATTTGCCATATGATGAAGAGCCAGAGTGGTGGACCCAGAATGCGTCCCCCAAGTCAGAATAGGCTTGGCTTTGGAAAGACTGTGAAAAAGGAATCCTGCAGGGCTGTCTTTGGAGGGTCCTCTGTAGCCAGACAGAAGGTGAGCTGCTTCAGATCTATACTAAATTTTACAGGTAAACTGCCCTAGCTTGTGGTGCCATTTTCCTTTTCCTCCTCTGTCACTAGCCTCTGTGAAGCTCAGAGCCTAGCAAAGAGCTCCCTCTGCATGCAGACCAAGTGGGCCAAGGCTGAAGCAGGTAGACTGTGGAAACTGGGAAGATACCAATAATCTTGTCTTAATGGATTTTGTGAAAAGTCAGCTGCTGTTCCTCGATGCAAAGCTTGTGTAAGTCAGGAAAGGATCTCCTGCAGACATCAGTGGATTTCTGCTTCAGTCCCTTTAGAAAAAATGGGAAAAGTCCTAGGAATAAATTCTGAGGTTAGATCTCCTTATACAAACATGGGACCCATTGGCCTCATGCCTGAGTTTTGAATGGGGACTGAGTGATTGTGTTACATGGGCTAGAACCAGCCCAAATGATCTCAGCTCATTAGGAAACTTGCAAGTGACCCACCTGTCTTCCTGCTGTGGTGCTTCAGGTCAAGTAGCTTTTACCTGCTGTCCCTAGAACTTCACTCCTTCAGATTACGTGGTCAAGAGCCTTAGACATAACATTAAGAAAAACGCTCTATGCTCAGATCTATTTTCCCTTGGCATGTGTTTTATTCTCCTTTCTCTCTCCCCATCTTAATTAACATAAATGCTGTCTAGGGCAGACTTTGCTGCTGATGCAGAAGATAAATGAAATGTTACTTCGCACTCACATGATAGCCCACACAGCACCAGCCCCCAAGGTGCGTGTGCAGCAGGAGAAGGGGAGAGGCAAACGGATGGGGATTTGATTTACTCCCAGTCTCAGGCTGTCATTCTGCACTTTGTCCTGCATCCAGGGCTTGGTTTTCTAGAAACTCTCACTCGGGTCTAGCTTGCGTGGCACCCTGGTACTGTGTCACTATATACGATGCTGCTGCTGTCACCTTCCCCACTGCCTCTGAACTCCACAGGCATTGGGAAATTCAGTCCTGTTCCCCCTTCCCCCCCTCAAATACCGGCCTCATGCGCTTTTTTGGAGTAAGCACAAAGGGGAAGAGGTAGAACTGAGTTTCAACTGCATTCTTGCCTGGCTCCTTTTTCCAGTTTAATATCAACACTTGGCCAGAATTTTGGAATCTTTTTCCTTTTATTTCTTTTTTGCTGGAACACACAGACACATTTATTCCCAAGACAGTTAGGCAGGTCTAATGCAGACCAGTGGAGTGCCTGAGGACTGACTCTAAGCAAGCAAGTATTTTGGCCTCCACCGGGGTTCATGTTTAAAAACAAAGATAACCATTATGCGAACTTTCCTGGGCTGGTAGGTGACAGGTATCAGGTCTGCAAGATCATCACTACTTGTGCCAATATGCTTTAGCTCCGTGCTGTAGTGCCCCACAGGCCTCCTGGGAGTCGGTATCTGTTCGGGGTCTCCTCCTCCAGCGTGGGGTGCAAACGCGTGTGACATTCCAGCAGATGGATGCAGAGCTGGTAGAAGCAGGTTTCCCCGCTGTGCTCGTGCCCTCAGCATGTGTGCACCAGGTGGTGGTCCTAACTGCCAGGAGATGACCAAGAAGGAAGCCCAGATTCCTGCCAGCCCAACTGCCTGTCTCCCACAACCTTGTTACACACTACATGGAAAATGAGCTCCTAGCAGGACTGCATTCCTGGCTGGATTCATACATCTGTGTGCTCTGCAGGTTGCACATCCAGAGCTGCAGGGATGTATCAAGAGGATGCAGAGAGGGGTGGGCTAAGGCTTAGGTTTCCACTCACTGATGGCCCTTTGTGAGGTAAAAAGGAATGCTCTTTCCTCCAGCTGGGGAACAGATCACGAGCAGGTGAAACAGGTTCACCAGGGCATGTGCTGTACATACACAATGCCATCCTACACATGTTTAAAGAGTTTTCCAGGGTCTGCAGTGGTGTGAGTTGCACAGACACCTATCAGCTTCCACCTGGTAGAGGGAGAAAAAAATGTAACTTATTGCAAGGCTGGGAACAAGGCAGTTGCTCTGGTGCTGCTGCATTTCCCCTGCTTTTCCTCCCAGTTCCTGGTCCCTGTGCTTACCCACCTTTCTCAAGGTCTTCCACAATGAGCCCGAGGTTGTCCACATTGCCTTTTTGTCCTCAAGGGACAACAAAATGCTTCTGTTCAGACCCTGTCTGTAGGCTTTTGATAAAGAGCACTTTCCTTCCTTCTTATGTCACCCATGCCAGGCAGAGGTGCAGCACTGCTGAATTAGGAGAAACATCTACCTTGAAGCCGGGATCTCACACCTGATTGAGCAAGATCCTCTTCAGCCCCAGCATCTCTGCTTGCAAATGCCTGCCTCTGCACTGCCAGAGCATGAGTGTGTGCTTTGGCATTGTTGCTGGTCTGCTTGAACTTGTTTTCTGTTCCCACTGCTTCTTAATCCAGCCTGGCTTCCTCAGAAATGAATCAATTTATCATCCAGGGTCTAGCCACAGGTCATGTAATGGAAACCTGGAGACCCACCAACATATGAGTCTTCACCTTAGGTATTTTAAGTATTATGCAGAGCTTTCAAACATCCTGGAGATAACTTACTCTGTTTCCAATTGTGTTTGCCCTGGCCAAGATCTTTTCCTCCATCCACTTCAGTCCTTAGAGGAGAGTAACTGCAGATGGGTTAGCCAATAACAAGAACTTTATCTTGGCCACAGAAGGTTCCAGCAGAGGATTTATTGATGGGCTTTCATAGCTGAGAGTTAATGCTGTTGGAAAAGCATCTTTCTGAATGCTGTGCTGCATTTACTTTTACTGAGGGCAGAAATTCAGACTTGCCTCAGACTGATTTGAGTAGAAGCGGTTTCCCCTTATCTCTGCTATGATTTTTAATAAAAGTGGCAGGGGAAAATTAAGGTATTCTCTTGTTGCTAAGACTCACGGGAAGGAAAACTGGGTAAAGTCTCTAGGTCTCAGATAGTGGTGCCTGAAGCCAATCCATTTCTCAGTCTTAGCTCCTACCAGGAAGATGATGATCTTATTTTCAGTCAGATGCCATCTTATTTATTGAGGAGTGGCAGAACTGTAGTAGGAAACAGCTCAGTCCCAGCATGAGTTAAACAGAAAGGGGGTTACTGGGTTAGGCTTCAAAACTGCACAGCATAAGCAGCCATGGGAAGATGGGTTGTGAAATGGTTGGTGCAGGAGTGGAGAAGGCCAAGTACAGAGACTATTAAGCCTTAGAAGTATTGCAGAGCCATTGAGTAAGTGAGAGAGAGCAAGCGTGCAGAGAAAATAGCACAAGAGACCATCTCCTAGTTGTGTCATCACTGCTTTCCCCTCTACCTCTCCAGACTATGCCATGCCAGTGTCACTTAGCACTGTAGAGGTCTGATTGCTCTTAGGTGTTTATGCGTATCTGCTCATATTGTTTTTATCTGATTTTCAAGCAATGTGTAACCTTGCAGAATTTGGCTCCGAGGCTTTTCAGTGTGGCTGGTCTTGGCTTACACCAGGCTCTGCCACTGGTATGTTGGAGAGGTGAGTCACTTGTGCTGTGCATTATCTGGCAAATGGAGTGGAAACTGGAGAAAGCAATGCTTAGCTGCAGAATTAAAGACACAGGGTACAGTTTATGAAATAGGTGGATGATGTTCTCCTTCACTCTTCATACAACCTTTAAGGTTTCAGGTGTCCAGGTCTTTTTAGGGTCCCCGTGGAGAGCCTCACAATTTGTCCTAGTGAAAGAGTGAGGACACCAGGAGGCTTTGCTAGCTGGTGGCTCCCTGTGCTAATTTGTAGCTAGGCAGGACTTTGTAGATTCTGTGCATCAGGGGAGGGGTGTGCTGGGGAAAAGCAGTCTGGTTGTGGTGTTGAGAGGCAGGGATGGGTCATACAGCAAAAACAGGCACAGCGGTAGCCCAGTATGGTTTGTACTTGAGTGCAAGCTTATAATGCTGTACAGCAAGCTGGCTGGAGAAGTATGCCAAAGATTGCCTAGCGTTGCATCAATAATTATTATGACAGCAGAGAGTTCTCTTACTGTGTAGCTGGTGGCAACAACTCACATTTTCATTCTTTTGCTTTGTGCTGAAACAACTCGTCCGTCTGTCCCTGATTTGCAGCCTGCCACACTGTGGACTCTGCTGAACTTAGTGTGTAGTTCTGTGCCCCATCTAATCAGATGTGCCAAAGGATGCTCCTGTTCTGCTTTGCAAATCAGTTTCCCTCTTCTGGGCTAGGAGTGTTTACAACTGCAAATTGTGCAGCAAGACAAATTTTATTCACTTACATTCTTTCCAGTGAGCAGTGAAACATAACATTCCTGGACAGAGAGTGAACATAGCAGTTCCCACTGTCCCAGCTCAGCCTTATGCTCTAATGACAGTTTTCCATTCACTACTTAACTACAAAAATTAGAAGTTGTGGTTCCAGCTAGATTTCACCTACGTGGTACTTAGGAAATAAGTATAAGAAACACAACATGCATAAATTTACTTCCCCCTGCATGATCTCCCAGTTTCTGGTTATCAGAGGCATAGGGACTTCCTGAGCTAGAGGTACGTTATTGCTGAGGGGTGGTGAATGCATTACAGCTATTCTGCTGAACGTGGCTAGCACAGAGAAGATACCGACCAGGCAGGCACAGAGATGAAGGAATTGCCTTGTTTCACTGCCTTGTAATAAGAATCAGAGGAACCTAGCCTACATTAGCAAGGTAGGAACAGATAACCTTTCCGGAACTACATATCAAAAGCACTCTGGGTTTGGAGGTAAAAATCATGTGCTGGATTTTTTAGCTGGAGGAGAACTCCTGAGAAGAGGTCATAGGCAGAAGAGAGTATGTGGGCGCAGCAGACAACTGTGGGATACAGCGTACCACTGGGGTGCACGGTAGCCTAGCAGTTACAGCCTTGAAGTCATTGCTGGCTTCTAATTCCCAAATCTAGTGATTGGATTACTCAGGAAACCTTGCAACCATCCAGCCCTGTTGCTGCTCTTGTAAAGAACCACACTTCAGTGGCTTACAAACCAAAGAGTCCAGTGGTGACAGAGACAGCATGCTGGAAAATGTGTGCAGGAAAATGCAATCAGGAGCAAGGAAGGAAGAAGGGATGAGAGAAAGAGCCAGATATACTCTTACCAGTGGTGTACTGTTAAAACTGATCATCATATCTTCTAAGGGAGAACAAGGTGTGTAACAGACTGAGCCCTTCATCTGTTGTCTCCATTAATCTTTCAAACTGGAAGTCGAAAACTTTACTAGAAATGAGAAAACAGCTCAGGAAAAGGGGCTGATATGGGACTGCATCTACAAGAGAAGAGTTTCCATGTAACCGTCTTCCTTGTAATGTGATTTTTGTGGCTGCTGATCTGGACCTGCTGATAAACAGTGCTACCTATTCAAACAGATCAAAGCATATGAATCAGGTCAGCTGTATTAAATAAGGTTGACCTCTCCTTAAATGTCTTCTATGTTTAGTATCCTCTAAGGTTGCTTTTTTCAACTGCTACAGGCAAGCAGTGTAGCATTTCACGAAGCAGCTGGGATCCAATGTGGTTGCACAAAAGCAGCAAGCAGGCTTTGAACTCACAGCAGCTGTCAAGGTGCTAGCACACTGCTAGCATCTTGTCTTGGTTTAGACAGGAGGAAAAGTTGAACGAGATGCAGTCCCATAAAGGAGTGAATCGGAGTGTAACAAATACTATTGGGTAATTAGCTCACTGTAGTAGGTTCAGAGGAACAGCATGCTGACGTATCCAGCTTAACTGTTCACATATAATCTGGGCTGGGATGGGCCCCATGTTGCCATGTACCATGTTTTGCAAGTACCCCACCTATGCGAACTGCATCTTCCCTTGAAAAAAGAAGAGCATAGAACACCTATGCTGTTGTAAACTGGGGTATGTGAAGTGGAAGAGGAGGGATCAGGTGCTCCAAAGACATACTCTAGGTGTCAGGACACCTGATTGCGTGGTCTCTTCTCCGTTACTTCTCTTTGGTTTTGCCTCCTCAGAGTGAATAGCTCTGACACATACCACAGAGTTGCCACCAGATAAATATGAAGGGAGACTGAGCCCAGACGACATGTACAAGGATGCCAAGCAGAGCTTGCAAGACAAAGTCTAGAGTAGAGGCAGGCTTTGATAACCAGGAGAAGGAGACGTAGACCCTTACTTGCAAGTGATGGCTGGAGGCAAGTTTCTGCAAACAGGTCCTGTGGGCTACAGGGGAAGCAGATGCTGCTGACTTCCATATATCTTGTTCAGGATGACAATGTGGTGTAATACCCTCCAGGTTTCACCCATGCCTGTTTTCTGAGCCAGGTCTGTAGAGGGCTTTGACGAGGTTTGCTATGAGGATTTGAGGTGGACTCTTTCCTACCAAAAGTTTTGTCAAAAGGTCAGGGAATCCTGAGTTTGAAAAAAGACCTGTCAAAGGTGGTCTTGATGATGGTTTGAAAGAGACAATTTCTAGGGCTTTTATTTGGGTATTTCTGGCAAGAGCATTCTTTTCCTTTGAAGGATGACATGGCGTTGTACGTGATGGAAAAAGACCCCGATGCCTTCAGGCTGAAACCTTATAATCAGAAGATCTGGCTTTAATTCTCAGCCCTGCCACTGCTTTCCTGCCTCTTCTGTGCCTTCTGTTCCTTCTATAACACCAGGATTAACAGTGCTTTGCAGAGCTGGTATGAAAATGTTGCAATGAATACACTGTTCGAGTATTTTGGAAGTAGCAGTAGCAAAAGAGTTCACAGGAAGAGGGGGTGGTAGCACACTACTTCTGCCGTTTGCTTTCCAAAACAGGTATAGCATGTCCACGTGTTTTAGTCACAGTCCAGCTTCATTTTTTTAAGGACTCCTGAGAAGATGATCCTTTACTAGCTTGAGAATCTGTTTTTCTGAGTAGTAACAAGCCATTTCAGTAGCCTTTTAGTGAGCTGGAAGTGGGGTTGTTACTGCAAAGCACTCTGAGAGGATGTGTGAGGTAGTCTGACTGCTTTGAACGAAGGTGAATTTAGCCTTCCAACAAGTCTAGATTTTTCACATGCAGTGAAGCTATATTAATAAAATAGATACGAAATGTTTTCTTTCAGGAGCTAAGAATGTCTTTTTGGAATTGCAAAAAGTAGAAAACATGCATCAGGATTACAACAGGTGTGTTTTTGTGGATGGGTACAAAATCTGTTCTGTAAGCAACAACCAAATAATTGCCTAGGAGAAATGGAAATACCAGAGTAGGGTTGTTTTGCTTACTGTCTCCACAATTCTGTTAATGTGTCTGTTAACCTCAGGTGATACTGCTCTTGTTTGCGATGTTTTCTATTTTAAAAAATGTTTTCCTGTTAAATGATTTAGTAAAGGTGGATTTTGTTAATTTATGTTGGTTTAATTTTAGCACAAATTTTATTAGGATTGACAGTGGCCCAGCATGGCAGAGATACAGCTGTAGCATGTATTTATTCTGTTTTGCCTCTTAGTAGATCGCTGTTCTTCTAGCAGGAATTAGATTGTCATGTCTGAGAAGATTATCTTCTAAAACATAATTACTTTAGAGCATAGTGCTGCACCAGAGTGACTCTCTACATACTTCTGCACAGGAAGGTAGGTGATGTCTCAGGATTTCTCTATCTTCAGGGCTCTGATCAGCCTTGGTGTAAATTGAATTATTTTGGAGACAGGAAAAATGTTTCACACTTCTGTCACCAATGGGCATGTTGAAAAATAGCAGGAGGGTAAATCCCTTCAGATGAGGGGATGTTCTGGCAGATGCTTCTGTATGGCCTGAACCTCATGTTCCAAGTGCTTTGTCTCCCGCGGTTAAGTGGGTGACACTGGACCATGGTAACTTTTAGTTCAAGCCTGTGCGTCATGTTGGTGGGTTTGTACTTAGTGCATGCAGGGAGGGATGTCCAGTGACTGCTGGTGGTGTAGCAGATGCAAAGCTGAAGAGAGGAGCATTTGACATGTGCTGAACACCAGCTGACAGTCACCAGTGCAGAAGTCGCCTGACAAGTAACTTGAAAGGGCTTCTGAAATTCCTGCATATTTTCCTATAGGCTTCTTGCAGTTTGAAGGTAGAAGACGCCCTTTGCTCCTGGATGTGTTGTTTGCCAGATAAGTAAATATGTGTTGGCTGAAACAGATTTTGGAAAGTGCTAAGTGGATTAGAAGAACAAGTGCTATTAATCTCAATGGGATTTGGACTCCTATGTCCTCTGTCTGCATCTCAAAATCTTTGCTCATTAGAGGTGTCTGGGACAGACCAAAATCTGTACAGTACTGCCCTTATTCTTTTCAGTGACACAGTTTGTAAAAGGGTGTTATGCTCAAATCTCCTCACAGTTACTTTGCCTGTGTTGTGACAGCCCCATCATCAATGTCACTGCAGAAGGAGCTGTGAACAAGTGATTTTCCAGCTGTTAGGAAAGTGCAATGTATCTGCTGAGATTTCTGGGAGTGAGAAGATTCTTTGCTTCATGTTGGTTTGTCTTTTCTCTCAGCTGTGTTGCTAGGTAACAAGGATGCAAAGGAAAAGTGTCAGCATGCTTTTTGGCCTAGAGCAGAGCTGAAGGTCATGGAATGCTTTCCAAGTGCTCTGCTGAGTATCTTTTCCATGGATTATGCTTACAGCAGAGACAGAATAGGGCAAGATAGGTAAAGACAGGTGCAAACAAACATCTTCCAGTGATCCCAGGTGGTGGGTTTTTTTGGGCTTTCTGAGAATGTGGACTTGTGTAACTCAGATTAAGGGAAATTTGAACCTTTTGCACATACAGTTCATGCATTTTGTTATGATGTATCTTTGTCCTTACAGGGAGCTAAACAGGAGGGAGCCTGAATTGGAGAAGACGACCCATGTTCTTGAGTTCTTCAGCTTAAATGGTCCTTCAGCACAGTCCTGGTAGCTGATGCCTTTTCTCTCTCCCCACTGGATTGTTCATAGCCCCAGGTTGAGGAATAATATTTTCTCAGCAATGGCTTTTAATGTTACAAGTAAAATTGTGTGGGAAAGGGTTTCTTTTTCCATTAGAATTTTCCAGGCTATTGGAAGATCTCTCTGTTTTGAATTGCAGTGTATGGCTGTAATCTCAATGTTATGAGAACTGGAGACCTATGAGGACTTTGACATAGCTGAAAGTCCTTTCGGTAGCTCCAAAATGGCTTATTTTAAAATTGTTAACCCATTATATTTGTTTGTAAAAGTAAAATTTTGTTTTAGAGGTACTGACTCCCAATGATTTGAATTGGGATGAAAGCAGCACAGGATTTTTTAAATGCAGTCTCTTCAACACCTTGGCAGCAAATCCCATCTGCTACCAAGGTTTAAACTTGGCTTTTGCTTCTGCTTTGCAGCCTCTCCTGCCAGTCTTCTCCAGGAGGAGCCTTTCCTCCTGCAGCCTGCTGATTGCTGATGACAATGTCAAACTTCTGGCCACCAAGCTTCTTGCATGTGGGAGCTGGCTTTGTGGAAGCATGGCAAAATGTGGTCAAACTGCTGGTTACCATTATTCCTTCTGCTGTTCAACCTGCTGGCCAGGTTCCATGCCACATGGCAATACTGGCATCCAGGCTCTTGCATGGTGCACACATTCTCATCCTGCTTTTTAGCTGTCTCTAAGTAAAAACATCAGAAATCCTGTGCTGGAGATGCAGCTTCAGGGACTGCTGATGCTGCCACAGTTATGGCTTTGTGTATGTGTGCATGTAAGCATAAGCTTGCTAGCATGGGTGAAGTCTTGGCAGCTGCTCTTCTGCCTCAGCAGGATTAGGACTGGCTGTCAGTACTGGGTGTGTTGCCCACCATATCTGAGTCTCAGGGGGAAGGTGAATGCACTATATCAATCTCTGTTGAAGCCATCCTGTGCTGGGGAGCAGCCTCAACTGTTCTGTAATACTGCTCTGAAATGGTATTCAGGCTTCCCTTGGTGGTACATATTTGTGTTCAAGTGGAGCATGTGTGTGCATGTGAGCATGCCAAGGTGAAGCAGCAGTACGATGGGAGGTCAGATGTGTGAAGAGGATCTGAGAAAGACACGGAGTCGAGGGGCAGGGTGTTGTAGAGAGGTGGCTTATCAGGAAGGAGTACGAAGAAATCATAACTTTTCTTGTAAGACTTGGGGTTTTTTTCTTTTTTTTTCTTCTACCGTAAAGACTTGTGGATGGGACCGACATGTGGCAGTGACCGATGCAGTCCGTTGACTGCAGTCACACTTTTCAGCAGCCTTTACTGGTTGCAAGAAATATGTTGTGAATCTGTCTGTGCTATAGGAACAAGTTGAGTGGCCTGTGAGCTCTGTGGATATGCATGAATGGTTTCTGTTCAGTAACTAAATTAACAGCTAATTGAACAAGAACACTTGGTATGTTAAGTAGGTTTATAAACAAACTGATTTATTTAATTAATTTAATAAAATTGAAATTGAGGGACTAAGTAACTGCCTGCAGTTGACAGTTATTAAAATTCTTGACTGAGCTTGTTTGCAGACCACTTCTGTGGGTACTGAGCTCATATGGTGTGGATGATTTTATTGTCATTACGTGTCATGACCCAGAGAAAACACTAACCATGCCTATGTAGACAATCTTCAAGATGAAATTATTCTGTCATGTAACAAACAAACATTTCAGATCTTGTAGGTATACCGAGTTTAACAAATTTACCAGGGAAAGTATGCTTTTCCATAGCCTTTCTTCTCAGAAATTAATCTTTGGGAAGATTATCTTATTATTTTGGACACTGACTTTCTCTCTGCATACATTTATTTCCCCCATACTAGCTGGCTCTTAACTAATTATTGTGTGTACAATATTCTGTTCTTTAACCAGTTTCAGTTTTGTATTATGGGAGCATCTGGAACTTTTTAAATAGGGAGACACAAATATACAAAAGCAACATGTCAGACAATACAACCGTTGGCTTCATTTCAGTGCTCAATTTTCCAGTGCTGGAAAGATGCAATATTCTGGTATCACTGGACACAAGAAAGTTCTGAGCAAAGTAGCTAGACTTAGAAGATGGAGAATGTTCCAGAGATAACTGGGAAAATAAGGCAACAAACTTTTTAAAAAGAGAAAATCCTCAAGTTTTATGTCAGTTCAAAATGGAGACAGGCTTGAACAATTCAATTTATACTACAACAGTAGGAAATGCCAGTTTGAGGCACTTTGCTTGGGTTTGCCTTTGCTTTCTAATACAATTATAAAATCAGAGCTTGCTTCCTTTTTGCCTTTGATTGGCTGGACACAGGTAGTACCTAGTATTTTACTTACTTTACTGTCTGAAATGAGCCATTTTTTTAGTGTCCTTTCCTTAAGAATATAGCCAGAGGAGGATGGTAAGCAGATGACGGTTTATGCATCAAAGGCTGAAAAACCATCACACATGTGTTGCAACCCAGAAATGTGCAGTAGAAAAAATTAGCCGGCCACATCAAGGCATCCCCGGTGTACTGGGTCCTAAAGACAGGGGACATCCAGGAGCCTTAACCTCATGGCTACCAGGGAAACCATTCTAGTAGCTCACAGGGAGTTACAAGGTGTGGTGGGTGTTCAGTGGCAGGAGGACCAGGTGTGCTCTGCATCCAGGCTCTGCTGAGCACCCTCAGCCTTTCCTAACAGTAGTGTGTCTCTCTGTCTCCAGTTACTGTCTTTTTACCTGAAGAACCAGTTACTTGTTGCGTGTGAGCATTAGGTTATGATAGCTGAAAAGACTTGATGTAGCTGCAGAAACCTAATTCACCTTCTTGTCCAAAAGCAGGAGAATTACGCCAAAATGATACATGGGAAATAAGGCTAATGGTATCTTAAATCCAGTGGTGGAGAGTGCACAGTGACCCTGGATAATGCGTCCCTGTTTCTTTCTTTCCCATCTTAACTTCCCCACATACCTAAAACATTTATTGTTGCAAGATGAACTCATGTCTTCTTGTTGTCCCTAAACTGTGGACCACAACTTTGATGGCCTTTTCCTTTGTTAACCACCTTTTGTAGGCAGGGTAAACTGTGTTCATGCCCATCTCCTTCCATGGGCTTCTCTTTTCTGAATTGATTAAGCTAGTTTCTTCATCCTTTCCTGTAGCTTATGTTTCCAAACATCTGAACGGTCTTCTTTTTTGCCTCTGGACTCTGAATTTGTTTCTGCCTCAGCAGTGTCCAAAACTGGATGGAAGAGTCTGGCAGAGGCCTCGACAGGGCTGGATAGGACAGGTTAATTACTTCCCAATGTTTGCGTATTACACCCTTGGAAACTGCCTTTTGCAAGATCTTCATGTTTTCTGAATCATAAATTTTCTGATGCCCTGCCACCCACAGGTCTTGCATGATAGTATGGCTGCCTTCCCAATAATTCCTCACATCTATTTGTATATCAATTTTGATTTTTTTATTCCCGTATTTTCTTTTGATCTGGCTCAGATTATCCTTTCATTTTTTTCATAATTGTTGTGAAATATTACTCTGTTTCCAAAGGAGTTCTGAGGACCTTTTTGACCTTGGAATTAAAAGCAACAACAACATAACCTAAAAAATGTGTTTGTCCTAATAAATCTCCATATGCTGACATAGAGAGCCAGGAGTTTGCAATCAAATTTGTTATTTTGAGCTCCTTAACCTATTACAGAAAGGAATATTCAGTTTGCAGTGAGAGCCCCCATCCTGGGAAGACTTCATGAATTAACTTGATTAAACACATTGCCTGTTTGTAAGTATGAAAAGTCCATTGATTTCAATGCCCTTTTGGTTTGGAAGCTCAAGAGATGTGACAGACTTGATACCCAAATTTGTCAGAAATGTTGCAAAATAATTGTAATTACGCATTCATTCCATTAATGTAGTAAATCCTATAAGCTTTTGCTGGAAAGGAAATAATAATTTGTGTTAGAACGAATCAAGAATGAAGCAAAATGTGGAAGGATTATGATGTTTTAGTGCACTTACCTGTACTAGTTTATGCAGTGATCATGGACAGAGTGCTTGGATCACGGTATCCAAATTTTTGCAGTGCTGCACAGGTCACAAGCCATGCATGACTATGAACTCTCCAAGCCATGGTACAGCTGTAGCTAGTAGCACAGGGTGGTACGTGTGCTCTAGCTTATGTCTGTGTTTGGTGTGCTTTGCTATATGGAAAGAGGAGCTTTGGGAGCCTGTCCTGGTTTGAGGTAAAACAGAACCAATTTCCTGTTCAGTCATTTTACTTTTCAGTTAAGCCTCTTCTAACTAACTGAACTCTCTGAAATTATCAGTCTATTTTTAAGACAGCAGTCTGCTCCCAGAGTAATAAGACCTATATTTATAGTTTATGCCAAGGAATGGTATGCAGAGAGGCTCCTGCCTATACTTACTGCTATAACAACCAATGTCAGCTAAGTTTGTTATTTGCCCCACTGGAGGGTTGGAAGCAGAAAAGCATAGAGGCATCACACCTGCAGGGAGGACGGGACAGGACAGGTGACCCAAAACTGACCAACAGGGTATTCCATCCACTCTGCATCGTGTTCAGTATAAAAGTTGAGGGATCAAAGGGTCAGCGCTTCTTCCTTCAGTGGCTGGCATCCGAGGAGGTCTCTGTCTGTTCGTTGGCCTTTGATCCCCATCCATGCGTTCCTGATTCCAGATCCAGAATCCAGTTCCTGTGTGTCACTGAGTCCAGTCTGGAACTTTCCCAGGGCCTGGGATGACGTGATCATCATCCTGGGAGCTTGATATGGTCTTGTATATATTGCATATATTTTGTTATTTTCTTTTTATTATTTTATTATTAATATTGCATTAAAGTAGTTTAGTATCTTTTAAACTCATAAGTCTCTTTCTCTGTCTTACTCCTCTCCCTGAAGGAAGACGCTGTCCCTGAAGGGAGAAAGGTCAGAGGGCATCTGTTGTTCGATTCAGTGGCCTATCCAGCCCAAACCATGACAGAGCTCCATCCTAAACAGCTGTAGCAGTGTGTCTGAGATCATGATATTTCACATCTGCAGAGGAGGAGGAGGACCTTTGCAGTTAGAAGTGTTAGTGCCAGCAGCCAGCCCATATTCCAGGTTTCTGGTTNGGAGGGTTGGAAGCAGAAAAGCATAGAGGCATCACACCTGCAGGGAGGACGGGACAGGACAGGTGACCCAAAACTGACCAACAGGGTATTCCATCCACTCTGCATCGTGTTCAGTATAAAAGTTGAGGGATCAAAGGGTCAGCGCTTCTTCCTTCAGTGGCTGGCATCCGAGGAGGTCTCTGTCTGTTCGTTGGCCTTTGATCCCCATCCATGCGTTCCTGATTCCAGATCCAGAATCCAGTTCCTGTGTGTCACTGAGTCCAGTCTGGAACTTTCCCAGGGCCTGGGATGACGTGATCATCATCCTGGGAGCTTGATATGGTCTTGTATATATTGCATATATTTTGTTATTTTCTTTTTATTATTTTATTATTAATATTGCATTAAAGTAGTTTAGTATCTTTTAAACTCATAAGTCTCTTTCTCTGTCTTACTCCTCTCCCTGAAGGAAGACGCTGTCCCTGAAGGGAGAAAGGTCAGAGGGCATCTGTTGTTCGATTCAGTGGCCTATCCAGCCCAAACCATGACAGAGCTCCATCCTAAACAGCTGTAGCAGTGTGTCTGAGATCATGATATTTCACATCTGCAGAGGAGGAGGAGGACCTTTGCAGTTAGAAGTGTTAGTGCCAGCAGCCAGCCCATATTCCAGGTTTCTGGTTGTTCCTGGTGAGCTGTTTCAGCAGTCGTGGTACGTCCGTCTGGTCACTCTTTGTGAAAAGGGAACCCTACAGTAGCATTTGGGCTGTTTGGGTTTTTTCCCCTCTAAAGTGTGTGCTTTCTGCAAACACTTCTTTTGTGTGTTAGCTATAGTGCTTGCCAACACCTTTGAAAGACACCCCATTTCCCATTACGGGGTTTTTAAAGAGAACAGGACTAAGGATGAAGGCCCTTATGACAAAAGCAGAGGTATTTTCTTGTGTCAGCAATTAGGAATTTAAAAGACTGTACTGGCTCTAGGTCACCCTGCTCTGGCAGGGGGGTTGGACTAGATGATCTCCAGAGGTCCCTTCCAACCGTACCATTCTGTGAAAAAAACTTTATAGAAGCTGATGTGGGACCTCCCTTCTATTGCGCCCTCCCACACACCTCGAGTAGCCTGTAAATGTCTAGCTGCCACTCGAAACCATGCAAAAATTTCAGAGGACTTTCAGGGTTTAACCAAAACAGTTATTGCTGCAGCTGATGCTTTATTGCTTGCATTCCCTTCCAAATGAAGGAATTTGATTGTACAGATTTGTGCTCATTTAAATCCAGCACTTCTTACTTGTTAAATGAAGAATTTGCATCTAGGGTAGGTAAAGCCATGCAGTGTAATGAGAGTGGTAAGAAAACAGAGTGGGCAGTAGCTCTCCTCCAGCAGGTCTGAACTGGTGCAAAGTCCTATATGGTGCAGAAATATTCATGGCACCATTTTGCAGCAGAGGAGCAAAAGCTATGGAGGGACGAAAGAAAAATAAAAAGAGAGAAGCTCTTGAAAGAACAGTTTTGGATTATCTGGGGATGACGGAAAGACTGAAGCAAACAAATATTTTACTTAAAAAACAGTGCTGTTATGGACCATCATTAAAAGGATAAAACTGATGTTGGTTTAGCCAGCAGCTATTGATGAGGGGAGGGTGAGAGGATACCTGGTAAAACTAACCATTTCAAAACAGCAGGACCAGATAACACACAGACAAGGCTTCTAAAGGAGCTAGCACAGGATACCATAAACTGCTACCCAGCCTTTTTGAACATTCATGGAGAACAAGTGAGATCCAAGAAAGCTGGACTAGGCAAATGTAATAACAGCCTTTAACAAGATAAAACCACGTCCCCTGGAAATTGTTCAGCAGAAAGTTTGAATTAAAACCATTTTGAAATGTAAGAAAAGGTCAAACATAGCAACACTTATATCAAACAGTGTTTTTCATCTACTTTAAATTGAAATTGAATTAGCCCTTTGTTGTGATGGAGAATTGCAGGCCATCTTGTGCAGTGCTGTTGCAACGATTCCATCAGCAGAGAAAAATTATGCCAGGCTTAAAGTGTTAATTATTTTTATTTCAGGATTGCTTGGGTCTGTTTTTTGATCATGGCTTTTAAAATGTGCAGTCATTTCACGGACCATCGTCTGATGTCCTTGGATGACTGGTCTGTCTGACCACGATTTAAATAAACACCGAGCTGCACCAAATCCATCCTTGACACAATGTACTGAGGGCTGGCCTAGTGGCTTTTGAGTATCATGAGGTCACTCAAGATAAAAGATTGTGCCGACAAAACTTTGACAGTCTCTGGAGCAGAATTATGTGATCGCTGAGTAAACAGGAAACGTGGGGCTGGATTAACCGGACCATAAGTAAAATTGTCTGTATGTTCCTTCCTGGATGTAAAATAAAGGTGCTAATAATATTTTTAAGGGCCTTGGCAGAGGGGCAATATAGTCCCAGCAGAGGCTGGGTATCTGTAGCAAACAGAAGGGAATTATTATCTGGATTGACATTTATTTGATTATCTTTCTTGCAAAAAGAGAACTCAGGAGAAGTCCCGTGTCCCAGAGGTGGGATGGCTTGTCAGTTTCCATAGCCAATGATAGGAAATGAGGGAGTTATTTGCCAGGGTGTACAGCCTTCAAGTTTTGTTTTACTTGGTTTGAAATGGTTAGGAATGTATATGCAAATAGATGTACTAACTGCAACCCTGGTCTATGTCTCGGGTTTGCACCTCTTAACCAGTGGTGCTGCTGTTGTTATGTTTGTAAACTCACACTTTGCTGGTGTGCACATTAGGCAAGCAGGACACTTGTCAGGTAGCAGTGCTGTCCACTTCATCTGCAAGGTCTCGGGAAGGGATTGTACAAGGGGGTTGCATTAGAGGCTGCAAAGGATTAGTGTTCTGGGTTTGGTACTAAGCTTTGATGTTGACCAGAGGACATACCAAGGGAGTGAGTTGTCTCCCTTGGATCTCACTCTCACCATTTAAGAATGGGTGTGGAAGCACTTCCTTCCTTCATGCTTCTTGTCACCTGGCAGAGCAACAATACTGTCATATTAAAGAATCTGATACATCACCTTTGCAACTCAAATTTGATACTGAAACATTGGCACTTACTGCCGTTGAGTCTGGGAAGTATGGACAGCCTGATTATAAAAATCAAATGTGATGGCAGTTAGCGTATGAAGTCGAGCACTGAGCATGTGACCATCAGGAATAAGCCCTACCCTTCTCCTCCCGCCTTCAGAGCAGCAAAAAACTAGGACCGTTGAATTGAGTGAGTTCTGGCTGAGCTTGTCAGGTCTTCAGGCCACCAAGGGCACCTTCGCTGACTCTGGGGCTTATTTGGATAGTCACACAGTCAAGCTGAATGCCAGCAGGTCACACACGAACAAGAGGAAGGGGAAGACTAAGTCTGGAAGAGGGGGCTTGGAATGGTAGAGGAAGGGAATTTATATAGAGTTTAGGTTTGTGGAGTAGGAAGAGGGCCTTCAACCAATGTGTCAGAACCAGCTCAATGTGCTCCTATAGTGTGAAATACTATTTCTGAGTGCAAGAAGAGAGTAGAAACAATGAAGTCAGATGCTAGCAAGAGTGTTACACTTAATTTGCACCACTGCTCAGCTGGAAGACTCTGACTGGTTAGGACTGACTTTTTTGGACAGTAGTATACATAGACATGACAAAAGGCTTTAATGTCCTCTATGCCTGGAATTCACATGTGTACCCACAGTAGTTTATTCACGTGGTACCCCCAGCTCCACTGTGTTCACAGAGATTGTGGTGGAGTTGATGTGCAAAACTTCCAGGGGCTTCTGAACCCTCTAGGGAAGCTTAAATTTCCATTTTGCATGAGTTCCAAATTGCTCAACATTTTCTGGAGGTTTGACCCCATTTCAGTATTTTTGTATTTATATAAGAGTTTGAAATGCTGTTCTGAGGGATGGTGATTTCATGCCTTGTTTTATCTGTCACAAACAGATGCTCTTTCATGTAAGGTTCCCTAATGAAGTGTTTGTTTGATGTGAATTTACTCTTCAGCACCAAGTGTGTGTAACAACATAGTAAGTATGACATGTTCTGAACAAGAAATCTCTGTTGTCCTGGTAGATTTGTCTTTAATTATGAACAGTGCAGAGCCTGGAAAACTAGCATCATGGAGAGCAACTTATGTCTGGTATTAGCTGATGAGTGGTTTTTGGATGAGTGTTCTTAGGGCAATGTCTACAAAGATTCCTTCACCAGCAGGGCTCTTGTGAGCTTTTCTTCCAAGCTGCAATATTGCTGTGTCTGGAAGAAGAGGTAATATTGATATTTCTCTGTGTTCAGTGAGTTCCTTGTCCAGCTCATGTGTAAGGAGGCAAAAAACCCAAAGATGAGCTCAAGTGAAAAAGCAAGCTAATGCTCCTAGACAGGAAGGGGAGGCTGAGAGCTAGGGTTTCTTTGAAGGGTGAGTAAGAACCCAGTTGGAAAGAGAATCCTGATAGGGTGTGGTGGAAAAACACACCAACATAAGAATGCATTGTGTATTGTGGCATACTGGTGTGTGTCATTTTTGGGAAGGGCTGGGTTGAGCTGCCATTGAGTGGGGTCCCCTCGCCATTGAGTGAGGTCCCCTCACTGTGAATGCCTGTGATAAAAGAGTGTTGCTTCCATATTTGGGGATCACACATTGCAGGGTAGCAAATACCAGAGGAGGTTCTAAGAAGGCAATTTTGTCTCAAGAATTGTTTCTAGTTGGAAAGGTCAAAGATGAAGACTGATCAGAAATACAAACAGGGCAGCATTTTTCCCAAGATGATAAAATGAGGAATTTGTAGGAGTCCATGATATAAGATTGTTTCTTCTGTCTGTTGGATTTTAACAAAAGTTTCTCAATGCCAACTTTATTTTCCTTGTACGTGAGTTTGGGGGCAGCATTTTAATCCTTTAATGTATTGTATGAATATTTTTAAAAACCCTGCGGGAGCTTTATGGAGGGGATATATAGTGTATTTGAAGGGATGGATAGCTTCTTTTTGTTATCTGTTCTGTGTCACAATCCAGAGTGAGGTAGACTCAGAATTCTTTTATCCTTAATCCAGTGTCTGTCACAACATTGTATAGACACATGGCTTATGGATCTGCATCTCAGATTTTAGCTGAAGAGATATGAGCATAAGGAATTCCAATAGATGTTGCCTGACATAGAGAAGATGCACATTACTAACAATGTGTAAATGTGTAAGATGCAGGAGGGAGGCATCCTTCTGCAGGTATTTGGGGTGGGTAGCAATAATGAAGCTTAACGCAAGACTTTGTATACGGTGTGTTCTCATATAAACTTAATTTTTTTTAGACTTCTTGGAGTGCAAGCCTCCTCTCTGTGCTGTACAGACCTTCTTGAGGGTTTGTTGTCCAAAAAATGAAATTAAATCACTTGGGATTCCCTGGGAAAGATCCTGTTAATCTAAAAGTACAGCTTGTCAAAATTTACTTAGCTTAAGGAGGATGAAAAGTTCAGCCACTTGAATTTTGTTGCCCTGATTACCTGCTTATTGTTTTGTTTCTGTCACAGTTTTAGCAGATACTCACCAAGTAACTGCTGTTGTGCAGTGTTGCTTGTCAGTTATTTCCAAAACTGGATTTGGAGAATGATTGTTCACATCCTATTATGCCTTTAAAATCTTTTGCCCAATTCTGAGTGCACCAGCCCTTTTTGCTTTAGTGCTGAAATTTACAGACCTTAAGCCAATATATTCTTGCATTTTTTCCACACATGGAGTTGCTGGTTCAGTTGCTACCAGTTGCATTGCAGCTTTTCCACATAACTTCCAAAAAATCATTGTCCTCCCTAGCCCAGGAAAACTACCCAAGTGTTCCCTTCCAAGGCCAAAGCATAACATGCCCATAAGAGAAATTTGCCATGCTTTGTTCTTGTTTTACCATCACATTTCATCACACCCGAGAGCCTTCCTGCTTATCTTAGGCCATTTTAATCTTAACAGTCAGACGTTGGTAATCCTTGTGACTTTGTGAAAATGATGAGCTCTTGGCAGATACCTCTGCTTTTCTCAGGGGTCCTTGAGCAAATATTTATCCAGGGCATTTACCCTGACAGTGAGTGTGTGTGACCATCTGTTGGAACTGCTGTGGGGAAGGTGACCTGCCCTGGCCTTTGACAACATGATTTGACTATCTAGGCGTCAAAAGTGCTAAAGAAGATCGAGTTACCTCATTTTTGGGACTGCTGTCTACCCTGTTCACTGAGGTGATTAAGAAATCTCTGTTTAGTTGGTCTGAATGGTATGAGTTCAGAAATACTCCATGGATTTCTTGCCTGACAAAATCTTCACATATTTTTTTCTGTGACGCTTTTTTTCCCGATCCATTCCAAGTGGCAGTGTTGGTAATGCCACTGTGATCCAATTTGAACTGACATTCTTCTGATTTTATATTTGGATGTACTGTAGTTACTTTTTTGTGATGTAGCATCTTTTTTTTTTTTTTTTTCAATGTTGGAAAATAATAAAGGCCTGTTGTACAGCAGGTAAGTTTTGGGGTTAGCAGGGGAAATAAGAATCCTTTCTTCTGACTTTGGATGCATTGGAACTGGGACAGAAGTCCACAGGTCCATACTTTGAGAGCAATAGCTTACCTGATCTGTGAGATTTCTTGCAAATCAGTTAAACTTAGGCAATCACTTAAACTTCCTAAGGTGTCCTTGTTGGCATGCAGCAATCCCTTTCAAGAACAAAACTGAAAGAGAAAAACAAAACAAAAAACCCAGATAATTTTTAACAATAAACAGACTATTTTTCAGAGTGCCAAACACCCAGCAGTTTCCTGATTGCATTGCCAGCAAGTGGGTTTTCATGGGTCTGAAAATAAGAGTATTTTAGATTTTTCCACAAAGGCAGCTTGGTGTGTTGACTAAAGGGGGACCACTGGTCATGTCCTAATGCGAACAGCCAGGTAGGTGAGGGGAGGTGCTGTCTGACAGTGGAGCCAGCTGGCTTATTCCAAGAACATCCTCTCAGGAGTTCACACAGCACAGCTGGTCACTTGTAAATTCCCGCCCTACCTTGGGATACACTAATTTTTTATGTGGCTAAGCTCATGGTTACTAAGAATAGCCCTGTGTTTCACTATGTGAAAATTTTGTCAGCTATTCCTCTTGGAAAGTTTTTGCACTGAGAACTTCAGCCTCTGGTCTGCCTGAAACCAGCCTGGGACCATTTCAGCAGTTCTTGTTTGAGGTTTTTCTTGGCAAGTCTACCACTAATATAAACTCTTGCTTTCACCCCTGTACCTTGAAAAGGTCATCTTGCACTTCTGTGTGCCATTTGGAAGCCAGAAGCTTCTCTTAAAGATGCTCTGAGTTGCTTTTGACATAAACAGTAGTTGAAAGTTGTTGTTCTGTTTGGAACGGCAGCCAGGGTCCTGCCTTAATTGTTCTGTTGAGTGGAAAAATGTTTTATCAATGCTGAGTGTTTTATATGGAACATGCTTTCCCAGCTGGCAGAAGTTCAAGAAAATTCGAAGTATCTCGTTGCATCGTTACCAGAAGACATAAGATAACTGTCTGAGCTTGATCATCACATTGCAAGGCTAGATTGTTTACTCTATTAACTTTGTAGTCTTCATTTGTTCATGAATTATGTTCATGAATTATGTTCATGAATTATGCAAGTAATGTACATCGATTTTACAGAAAGAGGGAGAAGTACTCAAGATAGTGAAAAGTTTATTTTCAGAATTATTCTGTTCCACAAAAAAAGGTGCGCAAGAACTGTTAAGAGTTGTTTCAAACTTCAATATTCTGTATTTCTTAGACATGCTTCTTCTAGCAATCTTCCAAACTGCTGTCAAGTTTAGTCCTAAGCTGTGGTGGAGAGGACAAGTGAAAAAATAATCAATGCAGGCAAGAGGGGATGTGTATGACTTTTTCTTTCATCTAGCAACACTCCAAAGAGCATCTATGGTTAGGTGAAAGAAAACTGAAGGCTAAATGCCAGGTCATCAATACCAAGTTTGTTTAGTTTCAATGATTGCATTTTAGGAAGATAAAAAGTACTGCTAAATGTTGGCCTTGGAGCTGTGGAGATAGCTTGGGCTTTGGTTGTGTTACTAGCTTACTCCTTACAGTGGCAGACACTGTGATGTCTTCATCATTTCTACATTTTTTTACGTAATTTCTACAGTTTGGGAAGCAAAATTGTTTCTTTTCTAAGGGAGTTTTCCTGTAAAGTTGTTTAAAAATTAAAAAAACCCAAGAAGTTTGCTTTGTTAACCTCAGTATCTTAGTTTTGTTTCCACTAAATTTAAGAGTATGCAGTGAAAAAGAAGGAAGAGGAGGTGGACTAAAGCATCTCCTATTTTAGTAGAAGTTGGCGGTTTGTTTTTTTTTAAAAAAAACACACAAACAAACAAAACATTAATTGCAGGTGTTGAATTTTAAAAGCATAGCCAGTCTGAGCCCAAAGAACCCTAGTTTCAGAATTTTCACTTTGCAACTCTGTTATTCTTTTAATGCAGTTTTGTGAAAGCTGTGTTAAGTGTCTTGTAAAATAAATCATTATGCAAAAGAAAGAAACTTCTACTACTAGCATACTGGTTAGACAGTCTTGTAAACTGGAGAGAAATCTGGATTGCTAGTAATTCTTTTTCATTTGGTTAATTGTTGCCAAGTCTGACCTTGCACAGAGTTTAGGAATTAAGGGGCAATGCTAATCCAAAACAAGCTGGACATTGCTAACTGAGGAAATACTGAGTAGCAGACGGGCAGGACTTCTAAGCGTAATATGTTGAAAACCTAGTTTTTTTGCTTTGAACTTAATTTCAGGACTGTAGAAACCTGAAAATTATGTGAAGGGCTAGTCCCTAGTTCTGTTTGATGAGATAAAAATGTATTGTATGAAGGTTTGGTGTGTGAAGGTTTTAAAAAACTTTGCTAATGTTTACAAAATCCTTAACAAAGATGGAATTAAAAAAATAAGTTTAATCTTTCACTAGTAACATGCTAACATGCATCAGCAGTTCATTTCCAGCACAGAATGAGATTTTCTGCACAAGGATGAACTTCATGAAAGCTTGAGGCATTTCTGCAGCACAAGGAGGAACCCCAGTGAGCATTTAGATGGAGAGCTCTCAGGGACAAGGTGCAGCAGCAGGTTCATAGCCACACTCTTAGCCCTATATAAAAATGGGAGCAAGTCCCAGCAAGCTCATGGAGGTGTCCAGCTGTGAACTGCAAGCTGACCTGTGAAATGGGAACAGTCTATTCCACTGCTGATCTTATTCCACATTCAGCACATAGTGGGGTGTTTATTTCTCCTGCTGTCAGTGGAAACATAAAAGCCTGTAAATCAGTCTAAATTACTCAGACAAAACACTATGTATTAATGCAGTCTGTTACGAGTAAATGAGTTGCACTCCTTCCAGCAGTGCTGTAAGCAGTGTTCCTCTGATTCAGCATTATCTACCATCCTCCAGCATCAAGAGGAAGATGATAAATTCATTCATTGCTTCAAAAGTGCCTGATTGGAAGTCCCTTGTTTTTATAGATCCTAGTTGGAGAAGGTTTGGCCTTTGTATTCTCATATAAATCTCAGATAACAGCCAAAAACTTCAGAATGTCTTTTTGTTTCGTTCTGGAAATACACACTGCAGGAATCTGGCACCAGATGTGCCAGTGTGAGTTTGTTGTCGGCAGGCAAAGATCAAATTCTTCACTGTCATTACCTCTATCAGCATCTGTGTGTGTGATTTGAGGCAAACAGAGTGTGATCTAAGTGCCTTGTATGATTGTGCTAGAGAAGAGGTGCTCCCTCTGCTTGCCATGCTGGCTTTTGAGAGCAAAAGCCATAAATAAAACCAAGCCCATGGGAAACTCGGAGCTCGTACGTAACCTAGAATAGTTTCATTTCCTTTTGCTTCAGTGATTTGTTGTACTGTTCATCTCTTATCCTCTGGATAAGTCCCTTGGATAACCTGTCTCTTCTAGTCACCTGAATAAAGTTTTTCTCACAGAAGTGCTCCCAGTTTGGCAAGTTGCTTCATTTTTCTCTCTCCTTTAAAAAAAATCTTGTTACAGTGGCCGCAGGGAACATGTCATCTGGTGCAACAGCTCTGAAAGTGACTTAGGCTCCTCTGAAAGCTACAAATAGTGGGTTTAATCGCCTATTGGTATCCTCAGCCCCTGTCAAAATCAGACTTCTGCCTGTGTGTGCAGGCTGGTGTTCGCAGGGCTGCTCATGGCAGGTGGGTTCATGTTTCCAGGTTCTGATAATGCCAGTCCCAGCTTTCTTCCTTGAAGGCAGCTGAGGTGTGGGCACCAGACATCTAAGGAGCTGCGTCACATTGGAGCAAGGAATCCTGCTTGCTTCTCAGCACTCGGCCTGCTGGACCATTACCATGACAAAAGAGGATTATTGGCGTTCATAGTCACGATGCCTTTGATTTGAGGCTGGCTTTGATTTGGGGCAGTAGTGTTCGCTGGCCCAGAGAAGAGTGGTCTACTACAGGTGAAGAGCTAGAAGAGAAACACGCTTTGAGAAGGAGGAGGAAGAGGGAAAGAATTGGCTGAAGAGGGTGAATGGAAGTCATAATGGATGCTGTTAGGCGCTGGGAAGGACCCAAAAGCAGCCCATGATTCCTTAAGACAATTAAAAGCAAATTGTCCGGCTGAGCGATCCCAGAGCAAGGAAGATGCTCCCCCAGACTATAATTCAAGGGGCTGAATGGCCCTCAAAAACTGAGAGCAGAGAGAAAAAAAAACAGAAGATGAGGCAAATGATGGAACAGATGTGAGCGCTTTTGTTGGGAAGACTTGGAGGCTAGCGGGATGGCGATAGGCTAATTTGAGGCACATAATGCCACGTTCCTTTCATATGCAGAATAGCACTTTGATCCAATGTGGATGAAAGTGCTGAAAAGTGGAGAGGATGGCAGGGGGTCTTTTGTCTTTGACAAAAAAGGCATCTGCCGGGCTCTAACCCCCTTTTCCCCACCCCCTTAGCCTAGCAGGCCACTCCAACAATGCTAGCAAAGGGGACAAGTGTCTCCTGACAGCTGAAGAAATCTCCAGGAGGAGAATGAGGCTTGCAGCAATACGTATACCAGAGAGTTTAATCGATTTTTTCCACAGTACAAAAAGGGAGAGGGTCGGGGGAAGACAGAGAGATCACAGTGGAAATGGGAGGTGGGAGGAAAAAAATCCCTTTCTAATAAACTTGTTACTTTTGTTCTCCAAATACATCTTTTCAGGAGATGCTTTGATGATAGTATGAATACATTTAATGGAGCAGAGTGGGGCAGAGTTGCTGTGGGGGGGAGGTGTGAAGCAAGGAAGAATAGTTTTGCAAGGAGGATGAATGTGGAGTGATTTCTGTGGATTCCAACACAGGAAAGACTGTGGAATTAGTAAAACAGTGCACTGCAAGAGATACCTGGAAGACAGATGCATACTTTCTGTACCACCTATTGGAGGAACTCATGTCAGCACAAATTCTTGGGTTTGATTTCTAAACAAAATTGAAAATTTCTCTTCAACCTTTCCTTCTTTTCTCTTGTCTCCTTAACTCCTTGGATTTATTAGAAGTTAAAGGACTGCAGGATTGAATGGTGAACTAGGAACGCAAACACTATTTGTGCCAAGCAAATATAGCAGTTGCAGATCTGCTGATCTTGTCCCTGCTTCTCATGCTCTGTTGACTTTCTTCAACTTTTCACATCTGGTAAAGAAGACTGGGATCCGATCTGCAGAGTCTGATGGTGGTGGTCTTCCTCAGGTATCACTTTGCACCTAGTCTAATGTTTTCTTTGAGAAATAATGACAGATAAGAGTGATCAACCTCTGAGCAAGACCCACCTCAGTTAATTAAATTCTTTAAGAACAGTAAGTTCAGGAATCTTCCTTCTCTTGAGATCCTGACAGTGTTTATGCATTACTATTTACTGAAGATAACCTTCTCACCAGGGCACAGCTTTAAGCAACACCTGGTACTGCAAACAACTCCTCTCTTTTTACCCCCACACTCCTCCTCTTTCTGGCAGGGAGTTGCAATTCCCCCAAGAAAGTAAGAGTGATGAAATGGAGAGAAGTTATCACATTCCTTTGAGAAGTTCTACATGCACACTGAAACCAAATTGTAATCCTGTGTAGTTGTTCAGTAGGTGTGCCGTGATCCCCCTCCAGCAGATGTTATGCATTCTGTTCAGACCAGCTCATGGGAAGAGTATTTTTGGCAATAGCATCTCCTGCCCTCCAGCTGTGAAAAGCCTGAGGACATGAGTTACCATAACTCATTAGGGAGGGCTAATTGTCAAGGACATTGATGCTATTTTGATTTCTGCCAATTTGTTGTATCTTGACATTTCTTGCTCCCAGTGCTTGGGCTGTGATTGAGAATGGTGCAGGACTTGAACTGCTGCTGCTGTCTTCAGAGGAGCTGAGACCACCTCTGTCCCTCACAACGCCAAGGTGAACATCCCCTCTCTGGGTGGTCTTCAGGTTGTTCTTGTGTGACTTCTCTCTCAGGTGCTATGTACAGTGATAGGATGCGGGTCTAGATCTAAATGAGGAAAGATGTTGCTTATGGGGAAATCTGAGCTGGCAGGGAACAGCCCTCTGTAGTGCTCCATGCCAAAGAAAAACAGCCCATGCAGTGCTACACAAACACACTGATGGGGCAGCGGGGTCCATGGCAGCCTGCTGGATGCTCCATCCACAGGCAGTAGTGGTTGGGATGGGTCATAGGAGTTTTGTGCAGTGGGCTTGGACACTTTGTTCTATCTTTGAAGTGAAACATGAACCAACTCATTGTGAAAGGTCTTTTGTGCTCCCCCAGCTGGGCAGGCTAGCCCTTCAACTGCTGCCATCCTGAGATTTCTTCACATGTCCAGTATCAACTCTCCCACCACCACACCAGAAAGATGTACTCTTGGAAAAGACCAGAGAGCTGCCAAAGCTGCTTTTCCAGGACAGCTTTGTGCCATGCCAGCAGTGAGATTAGAGATAGGACGGGAAGGGGGGTGAGTTGCCTCTATTCCTTTGTAAACGTGTGTGGTAATCCTCCATAACTGCAGGTAGTCATTGTGGTGCTCTTGAGACAGATTTGACCGTTTGCAGTTTACTGTGTGCTAGTTTCTTGTGGCCAGTGAGTGGGCCCAAGGAAGGAAGATGCCTGTGTGGCTCAACCTGGCTACTATGGTCCAGGCCAGGTCTGTTTTGAGAAGAGACTGAATCCATTTCACCTGAGGCACACTTCAAGGGAGGAGGGGAGAGATTTGCGTGGAGCAGAGGGTAGCATGCAGAGCAAGTGACAGCAGGAGTGCAGGCTGTAGGAGTACTGCAGAGAGAAGAAGATTTGCTTTGTTCTCACATCTCACCCAGCAGGCTGGTGTTTTCTACACAGAAGCCAGTTACCCTCCGCTGGTTTGTGTTCAGATGAAGATCAAACGGTAAAGACTGCAAAACCTCTTTGATGTGCTTACTCTACATTGAGGCAGAGCTACCTGACCAGCTGAGGAGACTGTCACAGGTCTTATTCCCGCTTTACGGACAGAGACTGTCTGGTGATTATTTCAGAGGCTGTAGAGTCTAGAAAGGGCCATATTGCTCTAATGGTAAGTTATCCAAGTGGATGCTGCTATGGTAGTCAAATAGCTTACAAAATAAGCCATTCCCATGGAAGTGCTTTTGTCTGGACTGATTGCACATATGAGATTTTCCTGGCATGACCTAGCAGTCCTGGCGGTAGATACCCTGCATTTTCAGCACAGATTGGGCTTGTCTCTCAGTGAATCTTGTCTGGTCATTAACATCCATTAGGGCTTCTCTGTGCGGGAAGTGAAGCCAAACAAATGGAAAACAATGGCTTCGGAGTGCAATAAACCCCAGCCTGCATGCAAACTTTTGTTAAGATGTAAAGTGGTTTCAATTTGTTGTTGTTTAATTTACTTCCAAATTAAACAGAGATTCTCAGAGGTTCTTTGCAAGGTGGTCACTGGCTAGTTTGATGTAACTTTCCTGAGTGTCTGCCTGCAGGTATTCTTTTAAAGACGTGAAGTTGGTACCAGCAAAGTCAATTCTTGCCCTTTTTAAATACATGAGTTGGGACTACATGTTGCTGTTCACGAACACCCTTCCAGAACTAATGCTAAGTTATATGCTTTCATATTCGGTTAAATACACAGTGGTTTGGATCCTGACAGGCAGATCTAGCTATATTGGGGACAGTGTCATTTCAAGTTTGATGGCTCCTGCACCTTTCTGTAGAAGATGGATTGTTGTGCTGGGGAAGGGCAAATTGCACCCGTTTGTTCCCACATCTGCCCTGTCCTGTGTTCCTGAGATTTAGTTCATACAGTCTCAGTACATTAAGAGTATTCTTACTCATGTGTGAGTTGTATGGTGTTGGTGAAAACCTCCAGTTCCAGAGTGCTTTTGATGGTGTGCAAGGCAAATATCCAGGAGGAATTAATTACACAGAGCCCTTATCAGGCTGCAAAGAGTCACCAGAGCTTGGAAAATAACCCTCCCAAGAGTAACTTTTGAGATGTGTTTCGAGACCTCGGCAATATCTTGCAGCTTACTTCCTTTTGAAATTAAAAAAACAAGCCAGTAAGTAGCAGGAGGGCTTATTACAGTTGTCTAGTCTTGGTGTGCAAACCAGCGGTAGCTTGAGTAAGCGCTGTGTTCAGGAGAGATGGCAGTGTTTTACTTGCCACATGCTGATGGAGAGCTGCTGTCTGGTGGGGCAAATAGCCATCTCCATGCTCCACCAGTGTGCCTGCTGGCACCTCATGCTCAGCCTGGGGAGTTTCTGCCCCAAGTCCTTCGTATCCACGGCTCAGTGGCTGCCTGCTGCAGTGGCTGGAGCAGTGAGGGAGAGGTACGAGGTGCTGTGTCATCTATTTGGATCCAGAGGCCCCTGTCAAGTGTCACTCCCACCACTGTCTTGTGGTTTCTAAGTGGTGGTCATCCTCATGGGGTGTGAGTTGCCCCAGGAGCGGGGCAGATGGATTAGCAGTTCTCTCTGGGTCAGGGCCTGAGGCCACCATCCATGGAGACCCATGCTGTGCTGGAGCTGGGGAAGCAGCAACACCTGGAGGAGACCTCTGCTGATCTTCTCCCTTTGCGGTCAAGGGAGAGGCTCCCTGGGGGTAGGAGCTGTGGCAGCCACACTGGTTCAGCTTGAGGCAAAGGGAATGGGAGTGTTTGCATTCCTAGGTGAATGCCAAGGAGGAGGGTAAGGGAGCATGGGCAGCAGCAGCCCCCGTGCCCGCAGAGGCACTCAGCCTGGGGAGAGTGGGGGGCAGCTGCAGTGCCGCTGCCCTCAGACTTCGCCTGCAGGGATGGTGGCTGCCCATGTCCCCCACAGCTGCTGTCCTTCCCTGGCCTGCTCCAGAGAGCCATTCCTGCCTGAAATAAATGGGGTGTGTGGGAGAATGACACACGAAGCAGGAAATGACAGTGTTAATGTTCCTTGCGGATGAGGAAGAAAGGGCAAACAAGGAGAAGTGATGCTTGATTTAGGTATGTGGCTGAGGAGCTGTGGGGATGGGAGACCATCAGGCTTCTGCAGGGTGGTCAGGCAAACTGAGGGGAGCAAGATTGCCCCTATTTCAGTCTGTCCCTTTGTATCTTCTGTATTAACCATGTTGTGGGCAAAACCTCCTGGAGTTAAGTGCGGTGAGTCAGTTCCCCATGAGCAGGCCCCTGGGACCTGAGGTGTGATATCTTCAGAGGCAGAGGATGCACGGTCTGGCGAGGTGTGGACTGGAGCGCTCGGAGTGGGAGCAGCTTCAGAGAGCCCTTGGCAGGCGGCTGTATGTCTGTGACCTTCTCAAGGGCCGAGACGAGAACTCACCAGGAACTCTGTCTTTTCCTCCCTCTCCCCCTCCCTCAGGTGGTCTTTGCTTTGAATCAGACTCTCTTGCAGCAGGAGAGCCTCCGAGCAGGCAGTTTCCAGATCCCCTATACGACAGAAGACCTTATCAAGCATTACAACTGTGGGGACCTCAGCTCCATCATCTTCAACCATGATACTTCTCAAGTGAGTCGTGCACTTCTCAAGTGCAGCCCTTGTACTGCGCACATGCCCCCGTAGCACTAACCCGTCTCACTCACGCTTGTCTCTCCTCAGGCAGGCCCTTTGCAGGCGAGGGCCAAGGGCATGTCGCTGGCTCCCTGGCGTGTCCGCTTTCCTGCACCTCCTGTCCCAGGAGTCTGCACGACCTCACCCCTGTCTTGCTGCACGCAAGCAGCGAAGGCGCCCCTGGCTTTCCCCTTTGGACAAGGGCCGTGTTTGCTTTAGCGTCAAAGCTCTATGAGTTAATCCTTTATTTTCTTAAGGATCCTGTGGAATTACGCCAGCTTAGGTATGAGCGAACTTAGTGCCAACGGGCTCTAAGCAGCAGCAGGCTCTTTTGTGCAAATAGCAACAGAAATGTACGCGTGACTAGGATGCTTGTGGAAGGCTGGGCGAGTTGCAAGCTTTTTAATGTCCCCTATCAGTATGATTGTGTACTGCGCGCAAGGCCCAAAGAAGAGGAATGGAGTGAAACAAAGAAAAGATAGATTTAGACTGAATGTTAAGGGAAAGAAAACCTTCTGAGGCCTCACAGACTTGGTTTATGGAGGTGGTTTCCTAAGCAGCACACTGGAATGCAATGCTCTGATCTTTAAACCACAAGAAAATGCGCAGCGGGGACCAATTTGGCCTGCTTGGGCTGTTAGATTAGCTAACCCCAGACTGAGACATCAGGCCTGTGAGGTACTGCCTGGCGATTCGTGCACATCAATGAAAACTAGCCCCACAGTGCTGAACAAGGGGCTGTTAGTACCTGGGCTTTCCCTGCTGAATAACCATTTTCCTGTGGCCTTTTGGTATAAACGGTGCAGTGCTGCAAAGCTGGAAATACTGTCATACCAGCCCTTGCTTCTCTGTCACTGAGCTTTGCAGGCATGTTGTTACCTTCCTGTCCTGCACACCCTTCAGCCAGCAGGTGCAGGCAACCTGGTCGTTAACACTACTTAGCAACACAGCACACTCCCTTCATAGATTTCAAAGAGCTTCTCAAAGGAGGCCAGCACTGTAAGAGCATGGGGATGCAGCATCACCATTCGGATGAGGAGTTACAGACTGCAGACAGCTGGCATTGCCTTGAGGTCCTTGGAGAGAACAGCTCTTGCCAAGACATGCATGTCTCCAAGGGAGCAACTGCCCTTTACTTACATGAGGGACCCCACCGCAGGGCACTCTCCCTCACAGCAGAGCTGAGTAGTAATAGTCTGCAACACTATCAGCTTATGTTTCTAAGCAGAACTTCTCTGTAAATTGTATTTGACCCCACGCTTGTCCAATAGATGACCCACTGTGCAGGAAGAACCCTTTGGAAACAGTCAGTAATAGTCTCTGAGTGGCTCCAGAGCCTCTTAAGCTGCTGCAGCCTTGCAAGGGAAAGCGCCTGGCTTAGTGGCTCTGCTCCCCAGAAACCATCACTTGCAGGCCCTGTTCTTAGCAGTCACCATAACTGCAGTGCCCAAAGCTACTTGTCAAGAATCCGGGATGGCTGCAAGTCCAGACCCACATTTCTCTCTACAAGCAAGAGGTCAGGGTAGTGTGCAGCCACAGCTGTCCTGGGGGCCCCGGGGGGGAAGCCAGTATTTTCAAAGATACCTTGAGGACAGGGGAACTTAACATGGTAATACTTTCTTTCCTGACAAAATCTGGCCCTCTTTCTTTCGGAAAGTTTGGGGATGTTTTTGTTAACTAGTTCAAATTGCACAGTTATTCTTTGACAGCCTGGGGGCTCTGACAGAAGTCAAACTCGCTTAGAAGAGTGCAATTATCATTACATTTATGTCATACCTATGGCAATTTAAGGAAGAGGTATGTAGCTAAAGATAGCCAAGGGCAAATATTTACTTTCTTCAGCCAAGCAATCAGGATTTGGGATCTACAGTGTGGCAAACTGAGAGTACTTACTGACTTTGCATCAAAAAAAAAATCAGCTGGCTGGCTTATGAAATGATATGTTGAGAGAAATGAAGCACTGTCCATTATTAGAAGTTTGCTGAGTAATTTTTCAGCTTTCTTTGGGTTATATCCTACTGTGCCTCGATGTGCCTTGAGGACAAGGCAATTGATACATTCAATGGTGGAGCAAAATGCGTGTGCATGATGGCTGCCTGTGAAATAAATGCCCCTTTCATGAAGACTTTTTTTCTTTTCTATCTTAGGTCCCAAATTTCATTAATGCTACGCTTCCAGCGCATGAACGTATTACTGCCCAAGAGATAGACAGATACTTCCGTCAGGAGCTCATCTACAAGCGAAATCAGCGAATGGGAAGAAGGGTGAAGGACCTGCTGGAGGAGTACCCAGACAAGAGTTTCTTCTTTGCATTTGGAGCTGGTATGTGATTGCGGTGCCCTTCAACCTGAACACATTCTTCCCATGTCCATTAGAAGATTTTTACAAATGCTTGCCTCAGTTTAAAGAAGGGTCAGTGCTTTTGCCATGGTGGACACAGAACACAGCTTTGCCTTGATACTTGTACCCTACAATTTTTCAGTGTAGGAGAATGTTTTTCTTCAGTATGCAGTGTATGAATTGATTGTAATATTTATTAGTTACAGCCTTATTTGTTATATGCATAGCCACAGATGCTGAACCAACTACCGTGCATACACAAAAGGAACAGCTCTTAGACGTACATGTTTATGGCCTGGCCAGCCAAGGCAGAAGGGCAGGAGAAACGGGGAGTTGAGATGAAAGGTAGCAAGTCAGAAGTTGCACTAGTGCTTGAATAAACCTTTCAAGAACACATCCAAAAGAATGACGTGTCAAACTGTGTGAATCTAAGGGGCTCAATAAATGCACGGGGAGAGGCATGGTGCACTTTCACCTTTCTCTTCCTTCTGCAGCTCCTTACATCTTTCTCTGCACTTCCACAACTACAAGGAAATTGTGTCTGCTGCTATTTTGGAACAGACCACTGAGCCCAGTTGGGAAAAACCTATTCCATTTTCTGCCTCTTAGCAGTGATCAGGAATCTAAAGGCACATCCAGCAGCACATCCAACTCAGTGAGTTTAAAACCCACACTTCAGACTAAGGTTGGGTGGAGTGTGTAAACAGGATTGGTTTGCTGTGACTCCAGTCCTTTGTTCTAGCTCAGGAAAAGGAAGAGCTGAGGTGTTTGAAAAGACAGGTGCTAATTCACAGAGAAGTATCACATTCTCCTCACCATGAGCCATATGGGCCTTGGGAAAGGGAGAGAACTGAAACTGGTGTCAGAATCCATGTGATGTTTTCCAGTCTCCGTGGCTATTGCTTTAGTGAGGATGAAAGATCTAGACAAGGCAAGGAAAATATTTACTTAAACACTCTGAAAGCATTGTATTCAAGTCTGTGAGAATCTCCTCACTTGCAGCAGGGAGTTGTGTTACAAAGTTATCATAACAAGGGTCCTGTGTATGAGGGCAGGGAGGTAATGAAAGGTGGCTGATAATGTCTGTTCAGGCATGCGTGAAGATTGTAAGGTGCTATCTTCTTGCAGTATCACTGCTCTGTGCAACTCCCTGTCACGAATGACAGTGCAGCAGGCGCAGGTTATGTAGATTTTGGTCTTGTCTGTCTGTAAGCTGAGACTGGGACTTTGCTGTACTCCACTGCTGATGTTCTGATTGCACTTATCCCTGCTGGACTGATGTTCCTGACCAGTGTGTATGTCAGCCCTGAATGCCAGTTGCATCAGTTGCAGGTAGCTAGTCTTCTGTTAGATGTGGACGCAAGTGTCAGTCTGGGTCTGCCCTGTCCCAGGAGCAGAATCCTTTGAGAGAAGAGAGCCTCTTCCCCTCCTTGCACACATATCCTGCATCCGAGTAGCTGCACTGGACAAATCACATGTTTTTAAGATGCTTTTCTGTGATTTTTCTCTCCTCCCATCAATCTAATTTTCTTCCCGCTCCTCTGCCCCAAACTGTCTTCATTGTCATTAGTTTAAATTGCTCTGCCCCAGAGCCCAGAAGCACTGCAGGAGCACGACAGATCTCCATCCTTCCCAATCTGACCTTCATGACAGTCACAAAACCCTTCCCAGACTTTCTGGATTCTTGCTTTTCTCCTTCCTCTTATTTTGTTTTTCCCAGTTGCCCCCTTCTTTGCCCCCCAGATTGCCTTTTCCCATAGAACAAAGTTAGGATTCAACACTGCTATACTGCAGCACTGTCTGGAGCCTTGGGCTATATGAACACCCTTGATCTGTGGCTTATGTGCACGTGGCTTGATCTCCACCACCAGGCGTGCTCTTCTCATGCTTTTCCATCATACTTTTGAATCCAGACAGGTTCCCTGTCTTCTCTGGGAACTCTAGATTGATTTTGAAATTGCCTCATATTACACTCTGGCTTTGATGCCAGTCTGGCTTCTGTTCCCATCTGGTCTTCCAAATAGCCGTGCTCAAAGGACAGTGCCAGCCTCCCACCTTTAGCAGCACAATTCCTCATTATCCTCTTGTTTGACTGCATAGTGGTTTTCGTTGTTTTTTTTTTTTCATTTGTTTCATATTAATTGTTTAAATGAGAAGTAACATCACAGGATATAACGCATAAAAGAGATCCACCTCTGCAAAGTTCTGAGGTTTTCTGAGTGCACATTACAAATATGAGTGCAGGCTTTTATTGTTTTCCAGCAAGCTAGTTTAACCTTCTGCTTATCCAGATTGCTGTATGTGATAATTATATGGAAGATTTCTTTTTATGCCAGCAAGTAGTGAAGACGAACAAATGTCCTGTGTTCAGTTTTGAACACTGCTTGAGTATTGTACTGTTGTTATTTACTGGAGAAGTGTTCCAGGAAAGTGCTTGCACAGGCAGGTTAGAATGACCTGTAGAAGAAGAGGAGAAAAAGAAAGGCTATAGGAATGGAATTAAATCATCACTGCACTGAGGTTTTCCCTCTTCTGGCCACCAGTGAAAAAAGTACTTCCCAGCAGTGGCTGATAAACTGCAGGACAAGGTTGGATCAAAACAGTAGTAGGGTATCGAAGGGTCTCCAGGTTAGAGGGGGGAGAAGCCCTTTATTTGTTTCTTTCCAGATTTTTTTCACTCTGTGATTTTTATTTTTAAAGGGGTAGGCCTTTTGAAAGTACAATTTTTTTTCCTATTAACCAAACACCATTGAAAAAACACCTTTATCATCAATTAAGTCCAAACAATGTCATGGTTTGTGGGTGACTGTGGTATTACAAATACCCCCTCTTGTTATTTAAACTACTCTTTGTATTTTTAATTTGAAATGAGGGAAAATCAGAAAAGACTGATGATTTATTTTATATTTCAAGTGGATTGATGTGGTTTAGAGACGTGTAATACATTGTGCAAAAAATGTTACTATATCTTTCCAGGTCTTAATACAGCTGCATGGCTATAGATGTTGATTTCTTACATAGAATTACATGTGGTAATTTGGACTGTAATAGATTTGATCATTAGGTCCACCATATTTTATGCTTTTACTACATTTTAACACATCAGATAAACTCCCCCTATATTCTGTTGAAAATGTTTCACAGTCAGAGCTCATTTCTGGAACTATTTTTGTTTGGAAGTAATTTAAGCTTGCACAAAAGTGGAGAGCTAAAAAATGACAGATTTTGCTGAAACTATCCAAAAAGCTTTGCTTCTGGCCAAAGTGCAAACATGTGATGTTTCAAGCCAAAATGAGTCTGTTAGAGGGAACTAGAGGAAAGTATGGGGAGAGAGAGATGGTAATGCCAGCAGAATTCCACTTTGTTCAGTAAGGATTTTATCTAAATTCTGGACAGACCTTTTTGTATGGCGGCACTAGAGTTACAAGCCAGACCTACTTCCTGTTGCCAGTGGAAGAACTTGTAAAGTAAGGCCAGCTATAATCTTTCACAAGCAGTCTTCCTTCTATATGCATTTTTTATTTCTCTGAACTGTAAGTTGAGTGTCAGGATCTGAATGCTAAGCCAAAGTAAGTGATGGCACATGTGATTCCATAGACAGCCATCTAGATAACACCATAGGTTTCTGGTTTGTCTAAAAGGTGCACATTGACATCGAGAAGGCTGCATTGTCCTACTGTGCTGTGGAGATTTTTTCCACTTTTACAGGTCTTACAAGAGTGCTGCCTGATGGCTAAACCTTCACAGAATCACAGGATAATTGAGACTGACAGGCGCCTCTGGAGATTATCTGGTCCAACCCCCTGCTCAGAGCAGGATCATATAGAGCACTTTTCCTAGGACTTAATCAGTGAGGTTCTGATTATCTGCAAAGATGGAGAGTCCAGAAACTCTCTGAGCAACCTATTCTAGTGTTTAACCACTCCCACAGAAAAGAAGCTTTTTCTTATCTTTAAGTGGTGTTTCCTGTATATCAATTTTGTTCATTGCCTCTTGTCCTTTCACGGGGAACCACTGAGAAAAGATCTGCTCCATCTATTTTACAACCTCCTACCAGCTATTTATACATTGATTGTACCCCCTGAGCCTTCTTTTCCTCAGGATGAACAGTCCCAGCTCTCTCAGCCTCTCCTTATATGACAGATGCCCTAATTGTTCATCACCTTTGTGGCCCTTTGCTGGACTCTCTCCAGTATGTCCACATCTCTTTTGAACTGGGGAGCCCAGAGCTAGACACTGGACCCAGATGTATGTCACCAGGGCTGAGGAGCAGGGAAGGATCACCTTCCTCAGTCTGCTGGCAAAGCACCTCCTAATGGAGCCCAGGAGGCTGTTGGCCTTCTTTGCCACAAGGGCGCATTTCTGGCTCAAGGTCAACTTAATGACCACCAGGACCCCACATCCTTTTCTGCCAAGCTGCTCTTCAGCCAATTGGTGCACAGCTTATACTGGTGCCTGGACCTATTCCTGCCCAGGTGCAGGACTTGGTTTGCTGAACTTCACGAGCCAAGATTTCCTCATCATAAATCCACACTGCCCACTTCCAATCATCTGCTTATTCCTAACAGATTTGAAAATGGTTTGCAGGATAATTTTCTTCATCATTTTCCCTGGGAACAGAGGTGTGGCTGACCAGTTTGTAGTTCTCCAGATCCTTCTTCTTGCCCTTTTTGAACATAGGAGTGATACTCGCTTTCTGCCAGTCATAGAATCATAGAATCATAGAATTGTCAGGGTTGGAAGGCACCTTAAAGATCATCTAGTTCCAACCCCCCTGCCATGGGCAGGGACATCTCCCACTAGATCAGGTTGCTCAGAGCCCCATCCGGCCTGGCCTTAAAAACTGCCAGGGATGGGTCTTCCACCACGTCTCTGGGCAACCTGTTCCAGTGTCTCACCACCCTCATGGTGAAGAACTTCTTCCTAGCGTCCATTATGAATCGACCCATCTTTAATTATAATCCATTCCCTCTAGTCC